>OY740787.1:66526498-66638998 GCA_963514005.1 Raja brachyura
GAGGAGGGTGTTCATGAAGGTGGGTGAGGGGGATGGTGCCGAGGGGAGTTTTGAGGTGGTGCATAAGGGTGTACCCAGAACCGTGCGTTGGAGTTGGGGCAAGGCACGGTGTCATGCGTGCGGCGAATTTGGACATCTCCGTAGGGAGTGTCTTTTTCGCGGGGGCACTGTTAGAGGTTCTAGTGCAGTGGCCCAGGAAAGCACTGCTGGCCCATCTGGGGTGGCTTGTCAAACCTCAGCGGCGCGGGGTGGTACTGCTGACCCGGCTGAGGTTGCCAGTTCTGCCTTGGTGACCCGGGGCGGCAGTGCTAAGCCTTCTGGGTCCAGAGGTTCCGCTTTGGGGACCCTGGGCAGTGAGAGCCCAAGCCCCCCACGTCCCCTACGTCTTGCGCCTGTGGCGGTGGATGGAGGTGGGGCGCAGGAGGAGGGAGTGTTGAGGGGGGTTTTGGGAGAAGCAGGGGAAGCATAATAAGAAGAAGGAGAGGGATAGGGCCGGCCGAGCGAAGAAAGTGCAATCGGGTGAGTTTAGCTCCAGTGTGGTGCAGACTGCACCTGCTGGGCCCAGGGGGGAGTTGTGGTGGCTCGGAAGGGGGTAAAGAAGCCTAAACGTGTGGGTGGCAAAGTGGTTGAGGGTAATGTGGAGGCGGATGACCCTTCCCTTATGGAGGTTACCGCACCTCCGCATGCGAGTGGGACTAAAAGGAGGCATCTGCCTGGTGAAGAGGAGGAAGGGCGTGGGTCCAGAGCGAAGGGATGTCTTTCTCCGGGCTTTCCACCACTGAGGTGGCTGAAAGTGGTCTTGACCCGGTGTCTTCTGGGTCGGTGGTTGGGCCTTCTCTTTCATGGATCTACAGCGGGTGTCACCGGACTGGGTGCTGAAGTTGATTCCGGTGGAGGTAGGTCCACTGGGCGGGAGTCTGTCCCTTCATCTCAGGGGCCCTCTGAGGGAGTTATCTCGGCGGGTGCTGTGGTTAGCTCCCTTGGGGGTGTACCCTCTGGGTCGGATGAGGTCCCCTCGTTTCAGAGGCCTACTGAGGGTGCTAGCACGTTAGGTGACGTGGTTGGCTCCTCTGGTAGTGTGCCCTCTGTGACGGGGGATGCGCAGAGTCAGGCTGAGGGGGGAGTTTCGGGGGTGTTGTCGTTCAAGTCTGTGCTCCATATCAGTGCCAGTGGAGGTGCTGGGGGGCGGGATGCCTCACCGGATGAGTTGTCTGGGGTGAGGTTAATGGCAGGTGGTGATTCTCTGGGTGATGCCTGTGGAGAGGGCACTCTGGATGATGTGGAGGTCAGGGCTGTTATGGGACGTGATCCTCTTTCAGACTCCGAGGGTGCCAGTGTTCCACAGGCCCTGGGGATGCCTCTTGTTGTTGCTTCCCCAGGCCCAGAGGAGGAGGGTGATGGTAGCGTGCAGGAGCCCAGCCATTCAGAGGGCTGCGAGTCTCAGGCAGGGGTGTTGGGACCCACCCCCAGCATTGATCCGGGTGGTCGTGTCATGGCTGTGGAGGAGGACAGCGATGCGGCCAGTGGGGGGGGCACAGAGAGTGATTTGTCAGACAGTTCTGGTCTTTCTGAGGTTGTTGATTCAGGTGCGAGCGGGTTGGCTGAGAGCCCAGACTCCAAGGCCGTGTCTGAGGCGAAGCTTATTGTTGAGGTGCGAGAGTTCTTAAAAATAAGTCGTGCTCCCAAAACATTATGGTTTGCCGCTACAAGGCGGTGGGAGGATTGGCTAGATGTGCGGGAGAGTCTCGAGGCTATCCTTAGTAACAAGGATAGTGGTCTTTCTGACTCGGATTTGGGGCAGTTTTGGGGTTTGTTGAAGGTCCTCAGAAAAGGACCTCCTGTGACTACAGGGAGTGTGAGGGTCACAATCTAATGTGTCTACACATTCACAGTAGCTACATTAAATTTAAATGGGAGTAGAGCGAGTTTTCGAAGATTTCAGCTCTTATCAGCCCTAAGGGAGGGGAGATATGCAGTTTGTTATCTGCAAGAGACACATACCGTTGCTAGTGATGAACCTACCTGGCAACTGGAGTGGGAAGGGAGGGTTTATATGAGCCATCTCAGCTCAAATTCGAGTGGGGTGGCTTTTCTGTTGGCCCCAAATTTTCTGCCAAGCATTTTAAAAGTGCAGGAAGTGGTGCCAGGACGTTTGCTCCATCTGGCCGTGAGCCTGGATGGCATGCCGTTGCATTTCATTAACGTGTATGCCCCTAGCTCCGGCACGATGCAGGCCGGCCTGCTTCGGGAGGTGAATGCTCTGTTGGGCACTATTGATAGGGGAGAGTGTGTCTTCCTTGGTGGGGACTTTAATTGCACACTTGAGGTGCGGGACCGTTCTGGTACTCAGTGTGCGCCTGCTGTAGCGAAGAAGCTGAGAGGCTTGATTGACTCCTTTGAGTTGGTTGATGTTTGGAGGGACCTTCACCCTGATTCCACTGCTTTTTCGCGGAGGTCTGAGGGCGGTGGTTCCCGCATTGATCGGTTTTATATTTCCCGAGCGTTTGTTTCCCGTGTCTCAGCGGCCTCAATGCGGCTGGTGCCGTGCTCGGACCATTGTCTGGTGCGTGTGGATTTCAATCCAGCGTGCGCTCGGGCTGGGTCCGCGTACTGGCACTTTAACAACAGGCTGCTGGAGGATCGGTGTTTCCGGGAGTCATTCACTCGGTTTTGGGTGAAGTGGAGAGAGAGGCAGAGGTGCTTCTCTTCCCTTAGGCAGTGGTGGGATGTGGGTAAAGCTCACATCCGTCTCTTTTGTAAGGAATATACATGGGGGTCGACTGGGAGGCGGGACTCAGCGGTCGAGAAGCTGGAGAGGGAGATACAGGACGCTGAGTCTCGCCTGGGTCAGTTTGGTGAAGACTCCAGCGAATGGGGAGAGTTTCAGAGGAAGAAGGAGGTTTTGAGGAGTCTGCTGCTTGAGCGATCTCGAGGCACTTATGTGAGGTCTCGGGTCCAGATGCTGCACGAGCTGGACCGAGCGTCGCCTTTCTTTTTCTCTTTGGAGAAGGGGCGGGGAGCTCGAAAACAGCTCGTGGAGTTGCTTGCAGATGACGGCTCCTCTGTCACTGATCCAGAGAGGATTAATGCCTTGGTTAGGTCCTTTTATGGGTCCCTGTTCTCTGCGGATGGATTCAGTGTGGAGGCTCAGCAAGATCTGTGGGAGGGTCTACCGACCGTAGATAGGGGGGAGGCTGATCTTCTTGATGGCCCCTTATCTTTGGAGGAGTTGACTCGCGCCTTGCATCAGCTCAGGAGGGGTAAGTCCCCCGGGCTGGATGGGTTGACGGTGGAGTTTGTTAGAGCATTCTGGGACGTCCTAGGGGGTGACTATATGTTGGTTCTGGGGGAGAGCCTGGCGACTGGAGTGATGCTTCTCTCGTGGCGTAGGACGGTTGTTGTCTTGCTGCCTAAGAAGGGCGAACTCCGTTTGTTGAAGAACTGGCGTCCAGTCTCTCTCCTTTGCACAGAATATAAAATTTTTGCACGGGCAATGGCAAATCGCCTGGGCTCCGTGCTGCATCAAGTGCTTCATCCTGATCAATCTTATACAGTCCCTGGCCGGTCCATCCAGGATAACATCCACCTGGTTAGGGACCTGATTCATTTAGTCCAGGGTACTGGTGAGTCAGCTGCTTTTCTGTCTCTTGATCAGGAGAAGGCTTTTGATAGGGTAGAGCATGAATACCTATTTGGGACGTTGCAAGCGTTTGGGTTTGGACCACACTTCGTGGCCCGGGTCCGGCTTTTGTACGCTGCTGCGGAGTGTCTTGTAAAGGTTAATGGCGCGGTGCTATCTCCTTTTCATTTTGGGAGGGGGGTCCGCCAGGGGTGCCCTATGTCGGGCCAGTTGTATTCGGTCTGTGTGGAGCCGTTCCTGTGTCTTCTTCGGAGGAGGTTGACAGGCCTGGCCCTACCTGGCCCGCGGGTTGAGGTGATTCTATCGGCGTATGCCGATGACGTACTTCTTATGTTCACTGATCCTGGTGACCTGCGGAGGATGC
The DNA here is from genome assembly GCA_963514005.1 of Raja brachyura. The sequence goes on from OY740787.1 coordinate 66,530,503, forward strand.
GTGACTGCCAGGAGATATTCTCGGCTGCATCTTCTGCTAGGATTAACTGGAGTAAGTGCTCTGGACTTTTGGTGGGTCAGTGGCGGGTAGACTCCCTGCCGGAGGAGATGGCATTGTATGCGTGGAGTACCACGCACCTCCTCTATCTGGGGGTGCACCTGAGTCCCACTGAGGATGTTTGGCCGGCAAACTGGCAAGAGTTGGAGACGAAGGTGGTTGCTCGGCTGGGGCGCTGGTCAGGCCTGCTTGGAGTTCTCTCCTTTCGGGGGAGGGTGCTGGTCATAAACCAGCTGGTGGCCTCTATGTTATGGTACCGGCTGGCTACTCTTGTCCCGCCCTCTATATTTGTAACTGCTATACAGAAGAAGCTGGTGGATTTCTTTTGGGGAAATAGGAAGCATTGGATTTCCGCGGCGGTCCTGAGTCTTCCGTTAGAGGAGGGCGGCCAGTCCTTGGTGTGCGTGCGCACCCAGGTGGCGGCTCTCCGTCTCAGGACTCTGCGGAGATACATGTATGTAGAGAACCCTCCCAGATGGCACGCTCTGGCCACGTATTTTTTTCGTCAGGGTCGTTGCCTAAGGGGGGTCTCGCGGCTCCCGGTGGCGGGTGTCAGTCGACCCGCTCTAAGGGGCTTGCCTGTTTTCTATAGGGATGTGTTAAGAGTGAGGAATTTGGTGGTGTTCAGCCAGAGTGTTGTTCCACGAGGAGAGGGGGATGTTGTGGCTGCGGGTGTGGCTGGTCCTCATCCTGTCATGGTGGTTGTCGAGGAGAGGCGCGAGCCTAGAGTGGTTCAGATAGAGCTTACCCCTGCTCCGTCAGATCTGCTCATCGGGCCTAGGCTTCGGGATATTTCTCGGCCTCCGGCTCCGCATAATCTGAGCTGCCTTTCTGAGATGACCAGCATGCCATTTTGTGATGCAAGGAGACGCGCACTGTACAGGATGCTCCTGCACATTCTGAACCACCGTGCCTTCGTCTCCCGTCCTGACTCACCATGGAGGACGGTGTTACCATCCGAAGGCGGCGGGGGGCCCCAGTGGGGGTCCTTCTATAAGGGAGTTGTACCCCTTTATATTGGGGACCTGGGGTGGAGAGTGCTGCATGGAGCGGTGGTTTGTAATAAACTTTTGAGTCGGTTCACGGGCTCGTCTGCCGCATGTATTTTCTGCGGAGAGGAGGAGACCGTATTCCATGTGTATATGGAGTGTGTGAGGTTACTGCCCCTGTACCAATATCTGAAGGGGCTGTTCCTCAAGTTCTGGCTGCATTTTAGCCCCACAATCCTGGTGTTTGGACACAAGGCGGGGAGTGGGGAGAGCCGAGTGTGGGGGGGGGACTTACCTGTCGGTTTGCTCCTTGGCCTGGCCAAGATGGCCATTCGTGGGTCCAGGCAGCGGGCTGTCGACGGTCAGGCGAGAGTCGGCTGCCTGCCCCTCTTTCGGGCCTACGTCCGTGCACGTGTGTCCCTGGAGAGGGAACACGCGGTGTTCACGGGGACTCTGGAGGCCTTCCGTCAGCGCTGGTCGCCGCGTGGGGTTGAGGCGATTATAAATGAATGTACTGCTGTACTACAATGATCTGTTCATTATAGTGTGATTTTTGATTGTGTTTTGATGTGTTGTATTTTATGATTTGTGTTGAATAAAGTTTTTGAAATGAAAAAAAAAAAAAAAAAAAAAGAGAGGAGGATAGGGGCAGGAAGAGGGATGGCGAAGTAATGGGGGAGGGGGAAGAAGGAGGAGGGGGGGAGAGAGGGGGTGAGGGGAGGAGGCTTGGTGGAGGATAATGGAGGAGGGGAAGAAGGAGAGTGAGATGCAAAAGTGGCTTGCAAAAGTTTTCATATTTTATTGGGATTTTATGTGATAGACCAACACAAAGTGGCACATAATTGTGAAGTGGAAGGAAAATGATACATGGTTTTCAAATATTTTTACAAATAAAAAAACTGAAAATGTGGCATGCAAAAGTATTGAGCCCCCTTTACTCTGATACCTCTAAATAAAATCCAGTGCAACCAATTGCCTTCAGAAGTCACCTAATTAGTAAATAGAGTCCACTTGTGTGTAATCTAATCTCAGTATAAATACAGCTGTTATGTGAAAGCCTCAGAGGTTTGTTAGAGAACAAACAGCATCATGAAGCCCAAGGAACATGCCAGACAGGTCAGGGATTAAGTTGTGGAGAAGTTTAAAGCAGGGTTAGATTATAAAAAAATATCCCAAGCTTTGAACATCTCACGGAGCACTGTTCAATCCATAATCCGAAAATGGAAAGAGTATGGCACAACTGCAAACATACCAAGACATGGTCGGCCACCTAAACTGACAGGCCGGGCAAGGAGAGCATTGATCAGAGAAGCAGCCAAGAGGCTCATGGTAACTCTGCAGAGTTGCAGAGATCCACAGAGATGCAGAGATTCACAGCTCAGGTGGGAGAATCTGTCCACAGGACAACTATTAGTCGTGTACTCCACAAATCGGGCCTTTATTGAACAATTTCTTTTCTTTGGTATTCACCAAGGAGAAGTATATTGAACTCTGTGAGGTAAGGGGAAAAAAGTAGAGTAGCTTTGGAAACTATGAGATTCAAAGAGGAGGAAGTACTGACACTTTTGAAAAATATAAAAGTGGATAAGTCTCCAGGGCCTGACAGGGTATTCCCTAGGACATTGAGGGAAATTAGTGTAGAAATAGCAGGGGCTATGACAGAAATATTGTCATTTCTAATGTCATTAGAAACGGGAATAGTGCCGGAGGATTGGTGTACTGCACATGTTGTTCCATTGTTTAAAAAGGGTTCAAAGAATAAACCTAGCAATTATAGACCTGTTAGTTTGACGTCAGTGGTGGACAAATTAATGGAAAGGATACTTAGAGATAATATATATAAGCATCTGGATAAACAGGGTCTGATCAAGGACAGTCAACATGGATTTGTGCCTGGAAGGTCATGTTTGACAAACCTTCTTGAATTTTTTGAAGATGTTACTAGGGAAATTGATGAGGGTAAAGCAGTGGATGTTGTCTATATGGATTTCAGTAAGGCCTTTGACAAGGTTCCCCATGGAAGGTTGATTAAAAAGGTTCAATCTTTGGGTGTTAATGGCGGAGTAGCAAGATGGATTCAACAGTGGCTGAATGGGAGATGCCAGAGAGTAATGGTGGATGGCTGTTTGTCAGGTTGGAAGCCGGTGACCAGTGGGGTGCTCAGGGATCTGTGTTGTGTCCACTGTTGTTTGTCATGTACATCAATGATGTAGATGATGGGGTGGAAAATTGGATAAGTAAGTATGCAGATGATACTAAGATAGGTGGTGCTGTGGATAATTAAGTAGATTTTCAAAGTCTACAGAGAGATTTGGGCCATTTGGAAGAGGGGCTGAAAAATGGCAGATGGCGTTTAGTGCTGATAAGTGTGAGGTGCTACATCTTGGCAGGACAAATCAAAATAGGACGTACATGGTAAATAGTAGGGAATTGAGGAATGCTGTGGAACAGAGGGATCTAGGGATAACTGTGCATAGTTCCCTGAAGGTGGAATCGCATGTAGATGGGGTGGTAAAGAAAACTTTTGGTGTGCTGGCCTTTATAAATCAGAGCGTTGAATATAGTAGGGAAGTAATGTTAAAATTGTACAAGGCATTGGTGAGACCAATTCTGGAGTATGGTGTACAATTTTGGTCGCCTAATTATTGGAAGGATGTCAACAAAATAGAGAGAGTACAGAGGAGATTTACTAGAATGTTGCCTGGGTTCCAGCAACTAAGTTACAGAGAAAAGTTGAACAAGTTAGGTCTTTATTCTTTGGAGCGCAGAAGGTTAAGGGGGGACTTGATTGAGGTCTTTAAAATGATGAAAGGGATAGACAGAGTTTACGTGGATAAGCTTTTCACATTGAGGGTAGGGAAGATTCAAACAAGAGAGCATGACCAATGAGAATTAAGGGACAGAAAGTTAGGGGTAACATGAGGGGGAACTTCTTTACTCAGAGAGTGGTGGCTGTGTGGCATGATCTTCCAGCAGAAGTGGTGGAGGCAGGATCGATTTTAACATTTAAAAGTAAAGTGGATAGGTATATGGACGGGAAGGGAATGGAGGGGTATGGTCTGAGTGCAGGTAGATGGGACTAGGGGAAAATAAATGGTCGGCACGGACTGGAAGGGCCGAGAAGGCCTGTTTCCGTGCTGTAATTGTTATATGGTTATATGGTTATATATAATATACATATACACACACACACACATGCACACATGCACACACACACACACACACACACACACACACACACACACACACACACAAAACAAACAATAACAGTGCACTAATAATACTAATAAAAGTGTATTGTAGTTCAGACATTATGAAGTTGTAGTGATCAATAGCCTGATGGCTGTAGGGAAGAAGCTGTTCCTGAACCTGGACGTTAAGTTCTGAGGCTCCTGTACCTTCTTCCCGATGGCAGTGGTGAATTGATTGTATGGCTAGGATAGTGTGGGCCTCTGATGATGTTGGATGCCTTTTTGAGGCAGTGACTCCGATAAATCCCTACGATGATGGGGAGGTCAGAGCCAGTGATGGACTCGGCAGTGTTCACAATTTTTTGCAGTCTTTTCCCCACATGGACGTTCAAGTTGCTGAACCAGACCATGATGCAACCAGTCGATATGTTCTCTACAGTGCACCTGCAGAAATTCAAGAGAATTTCTTTGACATACTGAATCTCCGTAATCTTCTCAGGAAGTAGAGGCGCTGATGTGCTTTCTTTATAATTGCATCAGTGTGCTGGGTCCAGGAAAGATCGTCGGAAATATGCATGCCCAGGTATTTGAAGTTTCTGTAGCTTGTCATATCTTGCTGGATATTTTAACATCCTTCCTCACAAGGTCCTTCCAAGACCCCAGCAATCTTGGTGTCACAAGCAAAATTACTAACCAATCCATCTACATTGAAGGGGCAAAAGAATAGGCGACTTTTCGGATCGAGACCCTTCTTCAGACTGATGTTGGGGGGGTGGGGGGTTTGGGATGGCGGAGGGAAGAGATGGCGGTGGGAAGGGAGGCGTGTAAAAGAAAGGAAGAGGCTGAGACTGTGGGCTGTGGGAGAGCTGGGAAGGGGAGGGGAAGGAAGGAGAAAGCAAAGACTACCTAAAATTGGAGAAGTCAATGTTCATACCGCTGGGGTGTAAACTACCCAAGGGAAATATGAGGCCCAGGACAGAAAGGTCGGATTCGGAATGGGAGGGCGAGTTGAAATGCTGGGCCACCGGGAGATCAGGTTGGTTATTGCAAACTGAGCGGAGGTGTTGAGTGAAGCCTGGGTGAAGCCTGCGCTTGGTCTCAACGATGTAGAGCAGTTGACACGTGGAACAGCGGATGCAATAGATGAGTTTGGAAGAGGTGCAGATGAACCTCTACCTCACCTGGAAAGACAGCTTGGCTCCTTGGATGGAGTCGAGTGTGGAGGTAAAGTGACAAGTGTAGCATTTCCTGTGGTTGCAAGGGAAAATACTGGGGGAGGAGGTGGTTTGGGTGTGAAAGGACGAATTGACCAGGGAGTTACAGTGGGAACTGTCTCTGCGGAAAGCAGAAAAGTGAGGAGATGGGAAGATGCGGCCAGTGGTGCAATCCCGTTGGAGGTGGTGAAAATGTCAGAGTATTATCTGTTGTATATGATGGCTGATAGGGTGGAAGGTGAGGAGAAGGGGAAGGAACTCTATCTGTCCTTGTTACGAGTGGGGGGATGGGGAGTGAGAGCGGAGCTGCGGTATATTGAGGAGACCCTTGTGAGATCCTCATCTATAGTAGATGTGGAACCCCTGTTCTCGAAAGAATGAGGGCATCTCTGATGCCCTGGTTTGGAACACCTCATCCTGGGTGCAGATGCGTCGTAGTTGGAGGAATTGGGAGTAGGGGATAGAGTCCTTATAGGAAGCAGGGTGGGAAGAAGTGTAGTCCAGTTAGCCATGGGAGTCAGTGGGTTTGTAATAGATGTCAGTCAGTAGTCTGTTACCTGCGATGGAGATGGTGAGGTCTCGAAAAGATAGGGAGATGTTGCAAATGGTCCAGGTGAATTTGAGTGTCGGGTGGAAGTTAGTGGTGAAATGGATGAAGTCAATGAGTTCTGCATGGGTACAGGAGGTAGCACTAATGCAGTCATCAATGTAGCGGAGGTAGAGTTTGGGGATAGGGCCACGGTACGCCTCGAACAAGGCATAGCTTTAATGAGGAAGGAGGAAAGTTTAAAGGAGATGTGCAATGCCTGTTGTTTACACATGGAATGGTGGGTGCATGCAACACGCTGCTTAGAATGATAGAAACTGATCCATTGGTGACGTAAGAAACTTTTAGATATGCTCATGTACAGTGTCCTCCATACTGTTTGGGACAAAGACCGATCATTTATTTATTTGCCTCTGTACTCCACAATTTGGGATTTGTAATAGAAAAAAACACATGTGGTTAAGGTGCACATTGTCAGATTTTAATAAAGGCCCCTTTTATACATTTTGGTTTCACCATGTAGAAATTATAGCTGTGTTTATACATAGTCCCTGCATTTCAGGGCACCATAATGTTTGGTACACATGGCTTCACAGGTATTTGTAATTGCTCAGGTGTCTTTGAATGCCTCCTTAATGCAGGTATAAGAGAGCTCTCAGCTCCAGTCTTTCCATCACCTTTGGGAACTTTTATTGCTGTATATCAACATTAGGACCAAAGTTGTGCCAATGAAAGTCAAATAACCCATTCTGAGTGAGAAACACGAATAAAACTGTTAGAGACATCAGCCAAACCTTAGGCTGACCAAAATCAACTGTTTGGAACACCATTAAGAAGTAAGAGAAGGTTACACAAAAAGCTGGAGAAACTCAGCGGGTGCAGCAGCATCCAAGGAGTGAAGGAGATAGGCGACGTTTCGGGTCGAGACCCTTCTTCAGACCCTTCAGAAGTCGGGGTCGAGACCCTTCTTCAGAAGAAAGAGAGCACAGATGATCTTATGCCCCTGTCCGACTTAGGAAACCTGAACGGAAACCTCCGGAGACTTTGCACCCAAGGTTTCCGTGAGGTTCCCGGAGGTTTTAACATTTTTTTGAAATAATCGCCGGAACATAGAAGCTGAAACCACTTTCGACCATTAGGGAGTCTGACAAAAACCTCCGGGAACCGCAAGGAAACCTTGGGTGGGGCGCAAAGTCTCCAGAGGTTTCTGTTCAGGTTTCCTAAGTCGGACAGGGGCATTACTAATCGCAAAGGGACTGGCAGGCCAAGGAAGACCTCCACAGCTGATGACAGAAGAATTCTCTCTATAATAAAGAAAAATCCCCAAGCACCTGTCTGACAGATCAGAAGCACTCCTAAGGAGTCAGGTGTGGACCTGTCAATGACCACTGTCTGCAGAAGACTTAATGAACAGAAATACGGAGGCTACATTTCAAAATGCAAACTATGGTTTGCCGCAAAAATAGGATGGCCAGGTTACAGTTTGCCAAGAAGTACTTAAAAGAGCAACCACAGACCTGGAAAAAGGTCTTGTGGACAGATGAGACAAATATTAAGTTACCGTATTTCCCGGCAATGAAGACGCTATTTTCTAACCAAAAATAAGGCAAGTCTTGGAGGCCGAAAGTTAGGTTTTTAGCCAAGAAGGATAGACTTGGCTATCCCTCAGTACAGCAACATCAAGAAAGATGTTGCTGTATTGAGGTATAGCCAAGTCTATCCCTCATTGCTGGCAGCTGATGGGAAGTGGTTGTACAGTGGGAAGCGGCTGTAAAGGGACAGTGCCGCTGGGGGGGGGGGGAGAGTTCCTTTCACAGCGTGCGAGGAGTCTGGCCTGGGTCAACACGGCCTGGGCTCCACAAATTGGCTGGGTCGCCAGGAGTAAATTTGCTGTGAGGGCAGAAGCGTTGAGAAGGAAGGGGTCGGGGATCATGCCAGCAACTCACTCACCGTTGCTGCGGCGCTCCGGGCTCGGTGTCACCGCATTGTGGCCGGGGAGGGAAGTAGCTCGGGTGGCTGCGAGCGGCCAACGGGACCGGACAGCGGAACCGGGCTCTCTCTCTCTCTCTCCCTCCCTCCCTCTCCTCCTCTCCTCTTCTCTCTCGCGACCTGGGAACTGCAGCTAGTCCCGGGGCTCGTAAGCGACGTGGGAACTGCAGCTAGTCCCGGGGACACGAGGGATCTGGGAACTGAAACCAGTCCCGGGGGCACGCGGGCGATGTTGCCGACCCCTGGACTAAACCAAACCCTTGATCCCGTCCCCCCATCCTTTTCTCAAAATTTAGCAACTTAAGGTGGGGATGTGTCTTTGACGCAGGTGCGTCTTCATTGCCAGGAATGGTATATCAGAGTGAAGGCATGAGCAAAGCATAGAGGAGAGAAGGAACTGCCCAAGATCCAAAGCATACCACTTCATCAATGAAACAGGATGGTGGGGTTGTTATGGCCTGGGCATGTATGGCTGCTGAAGGTACTGGCTCACTTGTCTTCATTGATGATACAACTGCTGATGCTAGTGGCATAATGAATTCTGAAGTGTATAGATACATCCTGAAAAAATAAACACAAGTGCATAAACACATCCAGTTCAAACAAATGCCTCAAAACTCATTGGCCTAGCAGTTCATTCTACAGCAAGACAATGATTCCAAACATACTCCTTAAGCAACAAAGGAGTTTTTTAAAGCTAAAAAATGGTTAATTCTTGAGTGGCCAAGTCAATCGCCCGATCTAAACCCAATTGAGCATGTCTTTTATATGCTGAAGAGAAAACTGAAGCCCCCAAAACAAGCATAAGCTAAAGATGGCTGTAATACAGGCCTGACAGAGCATCGCCAGAGAAGACACCCAGCAACTAGTGATGCCCATGAAACGCAGACTTCAAGCAGTCATTGCATGCAAAGGATATGCAATAAAATACTAAACATGATACTTTCATGTACATGACTTCGCTGAGTCCCAAACATTATAGTGCCCTGAAATGGGGGGATTATGTATAAACACTGCTGTACTTTCTACATGGTGAAACCAAAATGTATATAATGGCCTTTATTAAAACCTGACAATGTGCACTTTAATCACATGTGATTTTTTTCTATTACAAATCTCAAATTGTGGAGTACAGAAGCTAATAAATAAATGATGGGTCTTTGTCCCAAACATTATGGAGGGCACTGTATAGGCAGGAAATTGAGGAATATGGATCATGTACAGGCAGAGAAGATTAGTTTAACCAGCTATCACGTGTGGCATGGACATTTAGGTCAAGGGCCTATTCCTGCTCTGAACTATTTGGCTTATTGCATCGTTTTTGTACCTTTCCATGGGTGCACGTGGATACTTGGTGATAGTTGAAGGTCAATGTAGATAGACTTTGTTGCTCTTCAGGAGAGTTTGTCTCATATATATTCCATTTATTATATTTCATTGAAGAAATTATACATCTATAGCCTCGGAGCGATTGTGGATTTCAGGAAAACATTTAACCCAACCTGTATAACAGACTAGATGACTTGACTTGGCAATGCATTAGATGCAAATAGTTTGACAAATGGTTGATCAGTAAATAACAAATAACAATGAATTGGTATTTTCTGATTGGGGGATGATTTTTATTAGAACCCCTGCTGCTTTTAATCCTCAAAAAAGGATTATAGCCAAATGGGCACAGAAGAAAGTAACTTGGAACCAGTAGCAGATTATGAATACAAATGTCAACAATCTCAAAAATATCTTGATAGGCCCAGTGCAGGGAAAAGAAATGAGACAGAATTAAAATCAATGAAATGTACCTCAGATTTGAGAACATTTCTTGTGGATTAGCTGTTAATTGGAAATGTAGTTGGTATATTGGAGCAGGAGAGAGATCTTGGGGATTTAGCGGACAAATCTGTAAAACCATTTGGATATATTCTTATAATGCAAGCAGGAAATTAGGATGAAAGTACCTCATTTTAAAACTATATGTGGCTTTGTGTTCACATCTGTACTCTTGCTTACCAGAATATTCAGTAATCACTTGGATACAGAAAAGGGAAGATTAAGCTATAAACTTTATACAGAAGTTAAAGAGAGAATATAATTTAAAATTATGAAAAATCTGATGACAGAAAAACAGGGAAGAAGTGCTTTTTTTGAACAATTTTTTTCCTTAATAATTGAGTAATGTATTCCTGGATTGGACATTGAAACGAAGACCTTAAATGGGGTTCAAGAAAAATCTAGATAGGGTATTGTTACCAAATATATTTAAGATGATTATAAATGCACTGACGGAATACATTAAATAGGTGGGCTGGAGAAACAGCACCTACTCTTACCTGACACTGATGCTACCAGCCACAAACCAGCCTTTTATGCCTGACTTTAAAAGCTGAACATGCTGCGTTAATGCTTGGATGGGAGATTTCCAGGAAATAACAGGTACTCTAAGATTTATATGAAATAGTACTCATTCATTGTGTCAAAATATTTCTTGCTCCAAAATATCTACTTTGCAGCAATTCATGTAAAAATCTATCTATTTTTCTTCACCCTATACATTTAATCTGGTCAGATCACTGCAAATGCTATTGATTCTGTCTAAAACTAAACACATATATGTACTGCTAGAGATTCTCAAAACAATTTATATTATTATGCTATAGGCATCCTTCTTCAAGCTTTTAAGCATTCAGGGATTTTTACAGAGTTCCACCCATCACCCACACAGTACTATTTTCAATCATTCCCTCCTGCATTCTTTTCACAACCTATTTCCTAAATCTCAGTTAACTAATTAGCAATTGTTTCCCTGGGATTTTTTTTTTGAGACTAATGACACCCCAGATATTTAACCCGTTTTACTATGGGAATCTTTTAAGGCATTTATCAGAGGGTCTATAATTTCATACCAAGCTTTTCAAAATAAAAAGAATAAGAATGAACAAACGCAGTTAGATGAACGAATTAGACAACTGGATCTAGATAATGCTAAAAAACCAACCATAGATAAACACAATAAAATAACAATACTGAAATTTAAATTAAACAGAATATTATCTGCAAAAGTTATAAGAATATTTCAAATTATAAAACAGGAAAACTTTGAATTCGGTGATAAACCACATAAATTCTTGGCACGTCAATTGAAAAAACGGGAAAAAGATAATATGATTTAACAAATTAAATCAGATAAAGGTGAATTGTTAACATTATCTAATGATATAAATAAAAGATTTGCTCAATTTTATCAAAATTTATATACATCCAAAACGTCAGCAGATAGTACTAAAGTTATAATTTTTTTGGATAACTGTAACCTCCCAAAACTTTATCTGCTGGAACAAGAGGAATTAGGAGCTTAGGTCTCAATTAAGGAAGTAGAAGAGACAATAAATTCACTGAAGAATGGTAAAACACCAGGACCGGATGGATTTAGTAATTAATTTTATAAAAGATTTTACGAGATAATCTCACCACGGTTACAAAAACTGTACACATACGCTTTCAAAGAACAAACATTACCAGAAACATTAGCAGAATCAACGATTACACTCATACCTAAAAAAGATAACGATTTAGAAGACCCTGGCTCATATAGAGCCATCGCACTGTTAAATGCAGATCAGAAAATATTAGCGAAAACTTTAGCAAGAAGATTGAGTTAATATTTTTAGGAAATTAATAAATGTGGATCAAACAGGGTTTATACCCAAGAGATACTCATTCAATAATTTGAGACGTCTGTTTAATATAATGCACTCATACAAAACTGAAGAGCAAGACCTATCAATTATTTCATTGGATGAAGAAAAAGCATCCGATCAAGTGGAATGGGAATACTTTATTCTAAGTATACTAAGTCTTGCAAAAATTTCAAATGGGAGAGAACTTTATTTCATGGGTAAAACTATTATATGACAGCCGACTGCTAGAATATTAACTAATAATATGCTGTCTCCGAAATTTGAACTATCCAGGGGCAATAGACAGGGATGTGCACTATCACCCATGCTGTTTGCTCTTGTAATAGAATCCTTAGCTGAAAGCATAAGAATACATCCGAATATCCACGGCTATAATACAAAATACTCAAATAATAAAATATCACTATACTCAGGCGATATGCTATCATATATTACAAAATCACAAATCAGAATACCAAATATACTAAATCTAATAGAGGAATTCGGATCCTTTTCAGGATATAGAATAAATTGGAATAAAAGTGAAATTATGACGATAAAACCTCAAGATTTGACACGCCTTTTAAAATTCCCTTTTAAAATTGCTACAGAAAACTTGAAATACTTGGGAATCGAAATTACCAGAAAATATAAATCTTTATTCAACGCAAATTATATGCCCTTACCTACTAAATTAAATGCCTTGATTAAATTTTGGAAAACACTTCAGATGTCTAGGCAGAATAAATGTCATAAAAATGATCTTCTTACCACAAATTTTATATTTATTTCAATCAATACCAATATACTTACCTAAAACGTTTTTCAGAAAACTTGATTCTGATATCCCAAAATTTATATGGGACTATAAATCCCATAGAATTCAAAGAAGACACTTGTGTAAACCTAAAGAATTTTGTGGACTAACACTCCCCTATTTTTTGTATTATTATTGGGCAGTAAATGTCAAAAATGTAATTCACCTGTTTGACAATTCTGCCCAATGGGTGAATGTATGGTTGGATGTATGGTTGCATTATTTCCTGTATATAAAGATTTAAGATAACAAGGAAAGAACTGCATTTGAAGTATGCTGCTTTATTACATTTTGTGATCAAATTAGTACTTTCTTCTCATCATGTTGCAAACATGTTGTTTGTCGATTTGCTGAGAGACTAATCAATTATCATTGAAACGGGAAGGAAATAACCATTAATTTCTGGATCACTTAAGGGCCTGTCCCACTAACGGGACTTTTCAACGACTGTCTTCGAACTTCAAGCTCGAGGGCAATTGCTTGAAAAACCTCGAGCAGGATCGACCGTCAGCGATGGAACTGCGAGCTGGATCGACCAGACAGACAGACAGACAGACAGACAGACAGACAGACAGACAGACAGACAGACAGACAGACAGACAGACAGACAGACAGACAGACAGACAGACAGACAGACGCAAAGGCGGGGGCCAGGGAAAGCGAGGGAGCGCTGTCTGAAATTCACACCCGCAATCAACAGGAAGATAAAAGGCGGCTGGCACAATGTACGGTAAGTCCTTCAGAGAGTGCGGGGGGGGGGGGGGAGAGGGAGAAAGAGAAGGGGGGGAGCCAGACAACTTATAATAAAGTTTAGCGGGCATTTACCGGTCGGATTTCCTTGATTCTGAAAACTCCAATGAGCCAATTAAAATCCCCAGTCAGCAAAGGAGATTGCCTATGGCTACCTCGACTGCTTCAATTACCCAACTCCACTGCACTACGAGTTCAAAAGAACCATGCTGAAACATTTTCCTCGACCAAACTGAGGCCACGAGTGTGCGGGAACTTCCCTCGAGCATGAAGGAGAGTTCCAGTGACCTCCTAGGTCTTCCGGGGACCACGTGTCGACCATGCTGCGAGTTTGAGTCGAGCGCAAACTCTTTTAAACTCGCAAATTGGGTCGCCGCAGTGGGACAGGCCCATTAGGTTCCAATCAGCTGTGCACAGTCAGCAACAGTTAAGATGAATAACTAAAATAACAGTAACTACAATGCTTTCTGCAAACAATTGGGTGCTCATCAGATAATATCAATGAAATCAAACCACTTACAGGTGAACCAAAACCCGAGGAATCCTTTATTCATTAGAATGCCTAAGAAAAAGAATTTATATTAGGTTATGTTTTTTTTTTAATTGGATATTAAATCAAGGACAATGGATGTGGACAGGAATGGGGTACAGAGGTTAAATAAATTACATGTTCTTATTGAATGGCAGAGGGAATAATAGCTGAATGGACTCTCAGTGTCCCAAAACATCACCTATTCCTTTCCTCCAGAGGTGCTGCCTGACCCACTGAGTTACTCCAACATTTTTAAAAAATATTTTTATTAAAAGTCATGTACAGTAATATAAACCAAGAATAGCATAATACATTTCATGTACAACTTCTTGTTTTAAAATTTAATAATAGAAAAATAGCAGAAGCAAGTAAAAAAGAGAAAGAGAAAGTTAGGTAAGGTAGTGATATTGTTAGTTCGTGAAAAAGTAGAGAGAGAGAGAGAGAGAGAGAGAGAGAGCCCATGAAGATATAAAGCATGAGAAAGAGAGAACCATAAACAAAAACAATAAATAAATAAATAAATAAAAATAGGGAAATAAAACAAAGAAAAAATAAAAAGAAGATATAAAGAAAATAAAAGGGATATACCTGCTTCGTATCTTTACACACCCCTCACCTGGTTCTGAACAATTAATATCCAGGGTTATGTTGCACCATATCCTTGTAATAAGTCGATAAAGGGAGACCAGATCTTTAAGAACTGGTCTGATTCCCCTGCTAGGACGAATCTCATATCTTCGAGATGTAACATTTCAGACATGTTTGAAATCCACATTTTAAGCGTTAGTGTGGGTGCATTTTTCCTGAATTTTAGTATACGTTTTTTTGCCGTTATTAAGCCATAGTTAAGGAAACTCTTTTGGAACGAAGTCAGCTCAAAAACGGGCTTCCATTGTTCCAAAGATAATCAATTCTGCATTGGGGTTCAATTTTATTTTAAATAAATTTGTCAACATTTCAAAAATTTAATTCCAAAATTTATGGCGTTTTATGCAGAAGACAAAGGAGTGTGCTATAGTTGCATCTTGAGATAGGAATTTATCACAGATGGGAGAGATATTTGGAAAAAAATTATTCAGTTTCATTTTTGAGTAATATAATCTATGTAAAATTTTAAATTGAATTAAGGTATGTCTTGCATTGATCGAGCATTTGTGTACATATAGCAAATATTTATCCCATCTGTCTTTCAAAATTTTTATATAGTTCTTGTTCCCAATCTCTTCTAATTGCGTCAGACGATGGTATTTCTATATTTAGAATGATATTATACAAATATGATATTAAATTAATTGAATCCGCCTTTCTGTTCATGGCTTCATCTAATAGATCTGAAGTCAGAGTTTGATATTCATGTGTATGTTTTTTGAAGTAGTCACGGATTTGAAGGTATTTAAAGTATTGATTACTTTTCAGGTTGTATTTGAGTTGTAGTTGTTGGAATGATAAAAGATTTCCCATTTCATACATATCTCCAAACGTTTTAATTGCTATTCTTTCCCAATAGGTAAACATTTTATCAATAATAGATGGTTTAAACGATGGATTATTAACTATAGGAGAGAGAAGCGATAGATTTCTTAATTTGAGTGTTAATTTTATTTTTCCAAATTCATATTGTACTATGAATAATTGGATTTTTCTTGTATATTGTATTATTCAGTTTTATCGGTGAGAGAATGATCGCTCCTATATTAAAAGGAGAACAATCATCTCTCTTCATTACTACCCAATTTACCCGTTGGGCAGAATTGTCCAACAAGTAAATTACATTTTTGATATTCACTGGCCAGTAATAGTATAAAAAATTATGGAGTGTCAGTCCACCAAATTCTTTAGGTTTACACAGGTGTCTTCTTTGAATTCTATGGGATTTATGGTCCCATATGAAGTTTGTGATATCAGAATCAAGTTTTTTTTTTTTAATTTTAGGTAAATATATTGCTATTGATTGAAATAAATATAGAATTTGTGGTTAACAAAATCATTTTTATGGCATTTATTCTGCCTATTAAAGACATTGGAAGTGTTTTCCAAAATTTAATCATGTCATTTCTTCTTATTCTAATATTCTTTTGCATAAATATTTGGTGTAAAGTTAATATCCAAAAATGTTTTATTTTGAGATTTAATAAAAACATTGTCATTTAAAAAATGGGTGAATTTTGTGTGAAGTAGATGGATGGAAATAGGAATGCAGAGATGGATGAAAATGGGTGCTGGGGCAGAAGCTGGGTTCGGGAAAGGGGACGCAAATGGGAGGTCTGGTGAGGATCAGATGCAGAGTTGTTGTTCCTCTAGTATTGTTTTGCCTCACTCTGACAGTGGAGAAGGTTGAGGATGGACAGGTCAGAGTGAGCATCGAAAGGTGAATTGAAATGACATACACCTGTGAGCTTGGGGTGGTCATTGCTCAGGTGCTCTGCAAATCAGTCACCTGATCTGTGTTCTTGTTCTTGCTGATGTACAGAAAGCCACATCAGGAGCAACAGATGCAGATAGGAGATACCAGTAATTTTTTCACTCACCTGAAAGGACTTGAAAGGAAGGTGGAAATGTGTAGGGCGGAAAAGATGTTACTTTTGGTGGGTTCTCATTGCAGCTGGCAGAAATGACGAAGGGTGATGTGCTGGTTGTGAAGACGAGTGGGGTAAAAGGTGAGGACTTGGGGAACTCTTTCTCTGTTCTGCCTGGAGGTAAATGGGTTGAGAATAGATGTCTGAGAAATAGGAAATATGAGAGAGGGCTTGGATCAACCACAGTAAAAGTGGACGACATGTTTCTTGAAAAAAGGATATTTCAGATGTGGTAAAGACGGGGAAACTGGGAGAAATGGATGCCATCTTTACAAGAGATAGAATGGGAAGAGGTGTAGTCAAGAAAGCTGTGGGAGTCGGTAGGTTTATGGTAAATGTTGTGGACAGTTTGTCTCCTGAGATAGAGACAGATTGATTTAGAAAAGATAGAAAAGTGGTAGAAAAGGCCCAGCGGAGCTCTGATCCCATGTTCCTTAACTATGATTAGCCTACTCTTCAGGACCAGATCAAAGACCTTACTACACTCCAGCCTGACATTTAGAATGCAGGTCTGCGACCAGTAGTCTGCTGCATGGATTTGTGCTGAGTCCTTTGTTGTATATATTGATGCTTCAGATGATAATATAGGTGGCATGAGTTGTAAGTATGCAGGTGACACCAACATTTGTGGACAGTGGTGAAGGTTCTCTAAAGCTACAATGGGATTTGGATCAATTTGGAAAGTGAGCAAGAGAATCGAGATGGAATTTAACTCAGACTAGTGTGAAGTGATGCATTTTCGAAAGTTAAAGCAGCGCAGGGCATATACAGTCAATTGCACAGTTCCTGCAAGCTTGTTGAACAGAAAGAACTTGGAGTACAAATACATAGTTCCCTGAAAGTGGCAACACAACTAGATAGGGTGATGAGGAAGCTGCATAGCATGCATGTCTTCATCAGCCTAAGTACTGAATATAAGAGTTGGGGTGTTACGTTTGAGTTCTATAAAATATTGGTTACATCGCCTATGTGTGTGCAGTTCCTGTCACCAAATAAATAATTTGATTAAGCTAGAGAGGGTGCATAGAAACATAGAAAATAGCTGCAGGAGGAGGCCATTCGGCCCTTTGAGCCAGCACCGCCATTCATTGTGATCATGGCTGATCGTCCGCTATCAATAACCTGTGCCTGCCTTCTCCCCATATCCCTTGACTCCACTAGCCCCTAGAGCTCTATCCAACTCTCTCTTAAATCGATTCAGTGATTTGGCCTCCACTGCCCTCTGTGGCAGGGAATTCCATAAATTCACAACTCTCTGGCTAAAAATGTTTTTTTCTCAGCTCAGTCTTAAATGACCTCCTCTTTATTCTAAGTCTGTGGCCCCTGGTTCTGGACTCACCCAACATTGGGAACATTTTTCTTGCATCTAGTTTGTCCAGTCCTTTTATAATTTTATATGTTTCTATAAGATTCCCCCTCATCCTTCTAAACTCTAGTGAATACAAGCCTAGTCGTTTCAATCTTTCCTCATATGAAAGTCCCGCCATCCCAGGGATCAATCTCGTGAACCTACGCTGCACTGCCTCAATCACAAGGATGTCCTTCCTCAAATTAGGAGACTAAAACTGTACACAATACTCCAGATGTGGTCTCACCAGAGCCCTACATAACTGCAGAGGAACCTGCAGATCTAGGGGGCGCTGCACTGACAGCAGCCTCTGCCTGCAGCCCGTTTGTTTTTACATCTTTTTTTTATTTTTAGTCCGTTAAAAGTCTGTCTTGGGGGGGAAACGTTAACTTTTATATGTGGGGGAGGGGGGCACGGTAAGGGGGAAACGTACTCCCAGTCGTTTCCTGGCAGGGACGCAACTATTTCTCTGAGTCGCGTCCTCGCCCCCCACCTCGCGGCCTACCTCCTGGATACGGGGGACCTTTCCTGCCGGGGACCGGTAACCGGATCAGAGCTGCAACTGCGGAGGCGCTGGAGTCACCGCGGAGCAGGCGATAACTACCTGGGTCGCCGCTGGAGCTCCGGAGCTTTGGGCCGCTGCTCCAACATCGTGGAGCTCTGGTTGGGAGAGCTTCCAACGCGGGCGGCGCTGAACTCCATGGGGTCCTGGGGCCCTTTGCTGAGGTCCTCCAGGGTTGTGTCTCCACCTGGCACGGCCTGCGGACTATGGGAGCCGCGGATTCCGGTAGGAGGTGGCCGACTCGAGGTCCAGGCCGCTGAGGATGTCCCCCAGCCCCGACATCGGACTTGCATCACCCCGCCGAGCGGGCCTGAACATCAGGCCACCCGTAGCGGCGACTGCGGGGGGCTCGGGGAGGCCCCGACCACGGGTGAACAGTGGGGAACATCAGGGGAAGAGACTGACTTTGGTGCCTTCCCTCACAGCGGGAAACTTTGATCTTGCTGTGAGGGGATGTTTTTATGTCTTATGTTGAATTTCTACTCCATGTTGTGTTCTTTATTTTTACTGTATGGCTGTATGGTGGTTTCAACCCACGGTTGCCTAGCCAGATGCAACTAAATTTAAAGTGGCACTTTCTTCCCAATAACCCTCTCTGGCTTAACCCCTCCCTTCACCACCTCCAGTTTAAATTCCAGTTGGAAGATTTTGGAGGACCAAGCAACCAAGAACAAGAAGAACCTCTTTACTCCTGTACTGAAATCCTCTTGTTATGAAGGCCAACATTCGATTAGCTTTCTTCACTTCCTGCTGTACCTGCATGCCAACTTTCAGTGACTGGTGTACAAGGACACCCAGAATTGTGTCATCCGCAAATTTGCGGATGACACAATTCCCCCTTCCACATCATATATATTTATGTTAAACAGTTGTGGCCCCAACTCCGAGCCTCGCGGCACTCCACTCGCCACTGCATGCTATTCTGAAAAGAACCCGTTCACTCCTACTCTTTGCTTCCGGTCTGCCAACCAATTTTCTATCCATGTCAACACCCTACCCCCAATACCATGTGCTCTAATTTTAGTCACCAGTCTCCCGTGCGGAACCTTATCAAAGGCTTTCTGAAAGTCTAGATACACTACACCCACTGGCACCCCTTCATCCATTTTACTTGTCACATCCTCAAAAAATTCCAGAAGATTAGTCAAGCATGATTTCCCTTTCATAAATCCATGTTGACTTGGGCTAATCCTTTTACTGCTATCCAAATGCTCCATTATTACCTCTTTAATAATTGACTCCAGCATTTTTCCCACCACCGGTTCGGCTAACTTGTCTGTAATTCCCCGTTTTCTCTCTCGCTCCTTTCTTGAAAAGTGGGATAACATTATCTATCCTCCAATCCACAGGAACTGATCCTGAATCAATTGAACATTGGAAAACGATCACCAATGCGTCCACTATTTCTAGAGCCACCTCCCTGAGGACCCTGGGATGCAGACCATCAGGCCCAGGGGATTTATCATCCTTCAGTCCCATTAGCCTACCCAATACTATTTCTCGCCTAATGAAAATTTATTTCAGTTCCTCTACCCCCTTAGATCTTCTGTCCTCCAGCACATCTGGGAGATTGTTTGTGTCCTCCTTAGTGAAGACAGATCCAAAGTACCTATTCAACTTCTGCCATTTCCTTGTTGCCCATAATTATCTCACCCGTGTCTGCCTTCAAGGGACCCACATTTGACTTTGCCACTCTTTTTCCCTTAACATATCTAAAGAAGCTTTTCCTGTCCTTCTTTATATTCCTGGCCAGCTTCCCCTCATACTTCATCTTTTCGGCTCGTATTGCCCGTTTTGTTTTCTTCTGTTGTCCAATGAAAGTTTCCCAATCCTCTGGCTTCCGACTACTCTTTGCTGTGTTATACATCTTTTCTTTTAGTTTTATTCTATCCCTAACTTCTCTTGTCAGCCACGGTTGCCTCCTACTCCCCTTAGAATCTTTCTTCCTTTTTGGAATGAAATGATCCTGAGTCTTCCGGATTGTGCCCAGAAATTCCTGCCATTGTTGTTCCACCATCATTCCTGCTTGGATCCCTTTTCAGTCTGCTTTGGCCAGCTCCCCTCTCATGCCTTCAGAGTCCCCTTTGTTCAACTGCATCACTGCCACTTCCGATTTAACGTTCTCCTTCTCAAATAGCAGATTAAAACTAATCATATTATGATCACAACCTCCAAGCGGTTCCTTTACTTCGAGTTCTCTTTATCATATCTGGTTCATTGGACAAAACTAAATCCAGAATTGCTTTTTCGCTTGTCGGCTCCATTACAAGCTCTAAGAATCCATCTCAGAGGCATTCTACAAACTCTCTTGGGGTCCTGAACCAACCCGATTTTCCCAGTCCACCTGCGTATTGAAATCCTACATCACCACAGTGGCATTACCTTTGTTACATGCCAGTTTTATCCTCTGCTGCAACTTACACCCTACATCCGGGTTACTATTTGGGGGTCTGTAAATAACATCAATTAGTGTCTTCTTGCCTTTACAATTCTTCAACTCAATCCACAGTGACTCTACCTCATCAGTCTGTACGTCTTCCCTCGCAAGGGACTGAATTCCATCCCTCACCAGCAGAGCTACCCCCCCCCCCCCCCCTCCTCTGCCCACCTGCCTGTCCTTTCTCTCTGATGTATAACCCTGAATATTAAGTTAAGATCCTCCTGCAGCCACGTCTCAGTAATCCCCACAATGTCATAACTACCAACCTCTAACTGAGCCTCAAGCTCATCTACTTTACTTCTTATGCTTCGCACATTCATATACAATACTTTTAATTCCTTACGCACCTCACCTGTCATATCGATCCCTATTACACTTGGCCATACACTCCTAACCCTTTGTGAGCTTTGTTTCCCGTTAATTCTGGGGTCATTAACCATCCCTTTACTCTCTTTCCCTTTAGCTCCATCGTCGACTATCTCATTTGACACCCCACCCCCCCTTATTCAGTTTAAAACCACCCGTGTAGCAGTGGCAAACCTGCGTGCCACAATGCTGGTCCGCCACCAGTTAAGATGCAATCCGTTCCTTTTGGACAGTTCCCCCTTACTCCAAAACGGATCCCAGTGATCTAAGAATCTAAATCCCTGCCCCCTGCACCAGTTACTCAGCCACACATTCAGGTCCCGTATCTCCTTGTTCCTGCTCTCGCCAGAACGAGGAACTGGAAGCAAACCGGAGATAACAACCCTGGAGGTCCTGTTTTTCAGCATTTTACCGAGCTCTCTGAAGTCACGCTGCAGAATATTCATCCCCCTCTTTCCGACATTGTTTGTGCCGACATGCACTACCACTTCCGGCTATTCACCTTCGCCCTTGAGGATTTTCTGCACTCTGTCCGTGACATCCTGGATTCTGGCACTAGGAAGGCAGCACACCATCCTCGAATTCCGTCTTTTGCCGCAGAAACCCCTGTCCGTACCGCTCACAATGGAGTCTCCAACTACAATGGTGTTGCCTAACGTTGGCCTCTTTGGTTTTGGCTCAGCAGCCCTTTTTGCTTCGCAAGCCAGTCCGCCGCTCAGTGTTTTAATGTCTTCTGTCCCGACAGCTTCTAAGTGGGTGAACTTGTTCACAAGAGGTACAACACCCGGGGACCTTTGCATTCCAAGTTTCCCTCGCTTTCTCACCGTCACCCACTTTCTCCCTTCCAGTACCTTAGGTGTAACAATCTCACTGTAGGACTTGTCGAGGAACGACTCAGTTTCTTGGATGAACCTGAGGTCATCCACTTTCTTCTCCAGTTCCCCAACACGGTCCTTCAGGAGCTGTACTTTAATGCACTTCTCGCATTTGTAGCAACCAGAGGCACCAGCAGTGTCCTTGACCTCCCACATACTGCAAGCATCACACTGAATCAGCTTGCTTGACATCTCCTTCTTTCGTCTCTCCCTCTCCAGCATTTTGCATAGCTTCCACTCCTCAGCCTCCTCACCGAAGACTCTGGAGCCAAAGACTAGCACTTTTCTCACAGGGCACTTCCCTCACTGCCGCTCCCTAAGAGTTATCTTGCTTATATTGACTGATAAATTGCCTAATTTACCAATTTACAAACAAAATTCCTCAGTTTTCAACTGTTTTCCCCTTCTGACTCACTTCTAACTCTCCTCCCTCTTGGGCTAGAGCCAATCAGTGTTTTCTCCTGCTTCTCTTTGTTGCCGTTTCTTCCAAATCCAGAGTAAAGTGTGCCTGTGCTTTGCCTCTCCTTTTCAACTGTTTTCACCCTCTGACTCACTTCTAACTCTCCTCACACTTGGGCTAGAGCCAATCAGTGTTTTCTCCTGCTTCCAAATTCATGGGAGCTCTGAGGTGCACGGGTGCAGAAACCATTAACAAGGATGTTGTCTGAAGTGGCATGTTTAAGTCATAGAAGGGATTGAATAGGCTGGGT
The DNA here is from genome assembly GCA_963514005.1 of Raja brachyura. The sequence continues at coordinate 66,553,143 of OY740787.1, forward strand.
CTGTTTTCCCAGGAACAAAGGAGGTTGAGAGGCGACGTGATAGAGTTATATACAATTATGAGAAGTATGGATTGGTTGATACCCAGTGTCTGTTCCTTAGTGTAGTGGTATCTAAAAAGGTTTTATGGTAAGAGGGAGGAGATTTAAATGGAAGGGGTGGTTTAGGTCGGAAGGGGTAGGTTAACCAGGGAGTTGCAGAGGGCATGGTCTTTGAAGAAAGTGGAAAGGGGTGGAGATGGAAAGATATGGTTAGTGGTGGGATCTGGTTGGAGGAGGTGAAAATGTCAGAGGATTATGTGCTGTATGCAATGGTTGGTGGCGTGAAAGGTGAGGACGAGGGGGACTTTGTCCCTGTTACGGCAGGGGGAAGGGGAACAAGTGCGGAGCTGCAGGATACCGAGGAGACCCTTGTGAGGGCCTATGATGGTAGAGGGAACACCCTTCCCTAAAGAATGAGGACATCTCGAATGTCCTGGTATGGAACACCTTATCTTGGGCGCAGATACATAATTGACGGAGGAATTGGGAGTAAGGGATAGCGTCTTTGCAGGAGGCAGGGTGGGAAGAAATGCAGTCTAGATATCTGTGGGTGTCAGTAGGTTTACAATAGATCAGTCGATAGTCTATCTCCTGTAATGGAGACGGTGAATGGGGGGGGGGGCGGGGGGGAGTTAAAGTGTTTATCAACCAGGAGATTGCACAGGTCTAAGCGGACTGAGCGATAATGGGAGGGGGAGTTCAAATGTTTAACTACCGGAAGATCACGTAAGCGTAGGAGGACTGAGCGATTGCCTCATTGGCCTCCTGCACCGTCAGATTGAGGCCAAATGCAAATTGGAGGAACAGCACTTCATATTTTGCTTGGGAAGCTTACAACCCAGCGGTATGAATATTGATTTCTCTAACTTCAAGTAACCCTTGCTTTCCCTCTCTCTCCATCCCGAACCCACCCTAGTTCTCCGATTAGTTTCACTGTCCTGATTAATTTTACTGGTTGTATGCTTCCTTGTCACCTTCCCCTCAGCCAACAATGAATCACTCTACATTTCCTTGATCATCGTCTGCTTTGATCTGTTAGCCAGAGATGCTGCCTGTCCCGTTGAGTTACTTCAGCATTTTGTGTCTGCTTTGATCTGTTGTTTTCACCTTATATTCTCTTTGAAATCTTTCCATATTTCTAGTTTCCCTCTATCATGATTCTCAGTCTGGAGGTTGGTCTCGTCCCGAAACGTCACCCATTCCTTCTATCCAGATATGCTGCCTGTCCCTATTACTCCTTCATTTTATGTCTATTTTCCGTGTAAATCAGCATCTGCAGTTCCTTCCTATACATATCCTTTTCAAGGACTCTCTTGTAGCTTAATGAACGATGGTCACTGAATTTCTTCAAACTTCAATCTCTCAGTCCTCATTCCCCAATCTAAGACCAAGTACATCCCCTCTGTACTATGACTCTGCACATTCTGATTCAAAGCATTTTCAATGCATTTTACAAATTTATCCCTATCCTCCCAGGATGACCTCTCCATGATGTCTTCCATGAGTGTTTAGCTTCCTATTGTAATACTTTTTATGATTAGCAGTGCAAAACCCCCAGTGCTCTGTCGGCTAAAATTTGTTGAGGTACTAATGCAGCCCTTCCCTCAAACGAGTTTCTCTTTTTGATAATGACATGATAATCCCACATGCTGATCAACTCATCCGTTTTACCAGTGAATCTCTGCATTAAGTAAATGCAGTTATGCCTACCACCTCTTTTATGCTTCTCTTTCTGTTGCTGCTTATTCTTCCCAATGGGTTTGCCTACTCTATTTTCTACATATGAATCAGCTTCCTCACATGCTGCGTTGTCATTCTGAGTCCCACCTCCTGCCACACTAGTTTAAACCCTCTCACATGGCATTAGCAAACTTCCAGCAAGGATATTGTTTGCAAATAATCGTTCTTGTAGAGATCATTCCTGCCCCAGAAGAGATATCAATAATCGAGATATTTGAAGCTCTCACCCCTGTAGTAGCACTTAAGACAAATGAATACACGGCATTATCTCCTATTTCTATATTTAGTAAAATCTCTTCTTCTTCAGCCCTTTGCTCCTCTAAGGAGCATAAGCCATTGACAAATGTCCTCCACCTCACTCGGTTGTTGACAGTTCTTTCGAGATCTCCCCAGTTGAGCCCACTCTCAGACATTTCTGTCTGGACACATCTTCTCCAGCTGTTCCTGGGGCGACCTCATTGCCGTAGGTGTGTCAGCTTCCCAGCGCCCTTGCGGGTTTGTCTGAAGCATCATGTTCCCCATTGCTGGGGCACCTTCTTCAACCAAGTGTGTCGTTTGGTTTTCATTTGTCACTGTTTCTGTAACTCACACTTTTTTCCAGGGTGGGGTAGTTAACCCCACGCCCAACTCCCAACCTGGAGGACCAGGGACTGCTTTGTCTGCCTCCTCACCCGAGACCGGTAAAATAGTAAGATTAAACGAGAACTTACCAGTTTGAAGTTTGATCTTTATTTTATGAGGAGTTGCGATGAGGGATTTCGTGAAGAACCCGCCAGGCACGCATGCGCGACATTTCTTCAAAGCAGCGGTGTGGAATCACAGAACCAACAACAGAGAAATGACTTGTTATAGTAAGATTGAAGAGACTCTATATACCAGTTGATCTTATGGTAGAGGGTTGGGAGCGGAGGGCACGAAATCCCTCATCGCAACTCCTCATAAAATAAAGATCAAACTTCAAACTGGTAAGTTCTCGTTTAATCTTACTATTTCATTTCGGAGTCACGTGAGTGACTTCGTGAAGACTTCAAAGCTCTGTGATTACACGCCCTGGACCACGTCCATGCTCACACACTGCCGTAATACTGATGGAGGAAGTATGTTAACGTATTTCAGACTTGAACAAGCTGAAAAATAATAACATTATTGTTAGTACAACAATAAACCCCTGAACTCGGGGACAAACGTTTAGGGACAGCACTTAACGTGCGTAACGTTGTGGGAAACGGCCACAGGTTTGTTATGAAACCACTGAAATGTAGTTTCATTGGCCCAGCCCGCTATCGTGAGGACATGCTCCATGAACACCTCCATGGTCCTCGTTCCTGATGTGGATGCAGCCTTGGTAGAATGACATTTCAAATGTTTAGTGTCTTACCTGCTGCATCGAATACCACCTTAAGCCATCTGGAGATAGTCTGCACCGTTACCCTGTGACGTGGGTTTCCATGGCTGACAACAGATCCGCCTCCATATTCCTGATGACCATTTCCAGACCTGTAGTCGCAGGTCTGTATAGTTTAAGTAACTCTTTCATAAAGAAGTTACTTTTTTATGGGTCGATCATTCTATCCAGGTTTAATTCCTGTAGAGTCTGGACCCGTTGTGCTGTATTCAGTACTATTGCCATCACGACTTTTAAAGGTGAGTAAGTCCAGTGGTACCTCCGTCATAAGCGACCACCTCCTGAGTAGGGTCAACACCACCCTAATCTCTCAGATATTATATCGTGGTCAGGAAGGGATGGATAGAACATATCCCTCGTAGTTTGGATACCAGCTGGTGAGATCCCACTCCAATGTTGAGCTAGGATGACAGTGCACTCCTGGCACTGTATGCAGCACTGTAACTGAGGGCTCATCATAATGAAGACCAGTGAGCATGCCAGCACATTGGAGATCGTAGCAGATATGTAGGTCGTCTTGGTCCGACTACAAAAACCTCTCATATCCTGTGTAGGTGAGGTAGTGCTTCCCAGTGGACTTTCTCTGCACGATCTATATGACGTCCATGGTCCTGTATGTTCCAGACCTGGGTACGTTTTCTGCAACACCTGTCTGATGAGGCAGAATGGGGAAAGCATCGAAATCCATTTCCCCCAATGTAGCGAGAACTCGTCCATCGCCACACTTGGAGACCACATTCTGCAGTTTCTCCTGGGTTTCCTCATGTACTACAGGTTCCTCCAGAACTGGAGGACATCTGGTCCAGCTGCAGAGACTGTGCTCTAGGATACGCTCCATCATGCGCTCCATCCGAGCCATGCGACCACTGCCGCATCTGCGGACAATAAGTCGACTTCCTCAGGTTCTGGAGAATCTCTGAGGCTTCTGTCATTGCCCCACACCTCGTCAAGGTGATGACAAGGGTGCAAGACAGGATGTCGCTGCCTGCCGCTCCTGCGTGGCTAAGCGACTCCCGCGCGGACCTGCCGCTTACTCCGCCGTCTTCCGGACGGAGGCGGCCCGCTGGTCTAAAAAGACATGATAGCGGTGATGAGTCGGTCCCGGCCGCCGAAGCGTGGTACCCCGACGTCCGCGCGGGCTTGCCGCCTGTCCTCCAAAGGCGACGTTCGGTCACGTCCTCCACTACAAGGGGGTGTGGTGACCGAGATGAGACTACACCGACCTGCAACCAGGCAGGCTCCCTCGGTGCTGAGTCTGTGTCCTCCTTTGGGACAAAGCGTCGTACGGTCACGTCCTGCCGCTAAAGGGGGTGCGTGACCGAGATGAGACTACACCGACCTACAACCAGGCAGGCTCCCTCGGTGCTGAGTCGGTGTCCTCCTTTGGGACAAAGCGTCGTTCGGTCACGTCCTGCCGCTAAAGGGGGTGCGGTGACCGAGATGAGACTACTCCGACCTGCAACCAGGCAGGCTCCCTCGGTGCTGAGTCTGTGCCGGCCGCACATGTGGTCCTCCAGACCCAGGCCTCAATCCTTCACCGGTCCACGATCTGGTGGCCTGCTCCAGGCTCCAGTGGAAGTCGACCCCGGCTCTATGGCGGGTTTACCGACTGCAGTGCGATACTTCCCCTGGTCCTCTCTCTGGTGACCTGCATATTTGGGGAGAGAGAACGTGCCAAGAATATAACACGTTACGCACCTTTGCTCCACTGTCGCTATGGTTAAGTGACAGAGGTAGGGAGTCAGGGTCTTACCTACCCTGCTCCTGTGCGGTTACCACTTATGGCACCATGATCAGTCGTGGTGGAGAATCGGGTCCTGACTGCGCAGGGCTCCACTGATTTCCGCGTTTTTATCCCGACCCGCAGAGCGGGTGCTGCCGACGTAGCGGGCAGCTCCAGGAATGGTAGGCATTGACTCACATCTGGAGGCGCCGGTATGTAGGTCCTTGCTGGCCTTCCGGTTTGACCCCGTGGCCTGGAATATGGAATTTTCCTGGCCGTTTGTCTGGTCAAGGTGTGCGACCTCATAATACCCACTGTCTTGGCATGGTCGTCTAAATCCTTGACCTGCTTCAGAAGGTTTTCCCTGAATAGTTGTCTGGGTGGTGGTGTTGGAGATGCTCTGCATAGCCCCGCAAATTTGGGATTTAGCGTGAGCTTGATGGCAATTTTTCGAAATGCATTTATTTCGTATAGCGTGTTACAATAATAATTCAAGAGCATCCTCCTGTTCGGTGTTTCAAGTCCATCCCGTCCACCGACCTCGCAAAAGCGGTAATCCCAGATGTGAGCAGTTTTAGGATTTTCTGTAATTTTTACTTCCTGTGCTCTTATGCCCGGGCTTATATTGCTCCAAATAGGCATGTTTACAATAGTTACATTGAGTGAGTTACAATTACTCGGTGCCTTGTACCCATTCATGGCCTCCGCAAGGACCTGATCCTGTATGGTGGTTGGTGAGGAAGTCAATGGTAGCGGCCAGTTTAGTTTTGAGAGGTTGTCCCGATGATTCGGGTAACGCAAACTTGGCTGCCACGTCCAAAAGTTCTTCCTGAGGAACCTCAGGTGCCACTGGTTCGTGTACCAAGATATCCTCTTCTCCTGGCTGCCTCATGCTACCAATTGACGATGGGGATATATCCAAAAGTCCCCGGAACTGGACATTTCCTGCCGTTGATTTTGCTGCAGGATCCGTTCCATCATCCTCTCCATCCGTTCAATGCGCCCTCATGGTGCGTAAATGGGAGGTCAGAGCCCTCATGCCCGAAGGAACTCCTGAGGCTCCTATCATCGGCCCGTACCTCATCGAGGTAATCTCGGTGCCGTGATGAAAAGTCGCTGCCAGCCGCCTCAGCGAAGCTGTACGACTCACGCGCGGATCTGCTCATTCGCCTCCTTGGATGAGCTAGGCCCGACTGCCTCAAAGGGCATATGCGGTGTGAAGTCGGCACCTGACGCCTGCGGCGTGGTGACCCGACATCCGCGCGGGCTTGCCACCTGTCCTACTCCTGGACTCAGGCGGCGTACGGTCCCGTCCTGCGGCTTTTGGGGGATGCAGTGACCGTGGCGAGACTCCACCTGTATGACTCCACCTGGTCCAACTAGGTGGTGAGTCTACACTGGCCCTCCCTGGTCTGCCAGTGGACTCGGGTCTCGGTAAACCACCAGTCCGCAATCTAGCGGTCTCTGGTGAAATTCCTGCCCTAAAAGGGCTTTGTTATTGAGCTCTATCCCTGGCTCTTTCACGAGGGCTCGGGGACAAGGGCCGTGCAACAGCATGTGAAACCCGTTTGCTCATATCAGCCAACGATTCTCTCCCTGTTGGAGATAGTGAAAAATGGAGTCAGGGTCTACCTGCTCCGGCGCCGTACCGACTTCCTGCTCTGCGGGTATCCCGCTTGTACACAGCTGTGTCGGTGGGTCGGGTCCTGTAATCACAGGGCTCCCTGACTTTTGCGCCTTTTTCCCGGCCCGTCTAGCGGGTGCTGTCATTGTAGAGAGCTTCGGGAATAATGGACGACGATTCCTTTCGGAAGTCCTGCGGCCTGTACTCCTCATTATCCATGTCCCTGTTGGAGAAAACACAATTCAAAACAGAAGGGACAACCAGCTCAAGGTTGCCTGTACTTACCTGAGTGGCCCTTATGAAGGGCTGGCGGTGAGCTGTCGTTCTGCCATTGCTGCGCAATGGTGAGCGTTGAGCCCGGACCCCGTAGGGTCAACGAGCTGCCCCATTGTAAAAATAAGTTGGGCTTAGAACAACATGATAATGGCTGCAACTCCATTCCCTCTTAATTACAGCACTGGGATAATACAGGCTGTGTAGAGTTGAGTTGGGGCTAACCCCTTACTCTGAGTAAATGCCGACAGCCCACAGTATCGTGTGGGCTGCGGTGTAAGTTGGGCTGCATCTCTGCCATTGCTAACCGCGAATGGCGAGCCTGCAAGCCCCTAGATCAATATAAATGCCGACAGCCCGCAGTATCCTTGCGGGCTGCGGTGTAAAATCGGGCTGTGCTCTGCCGTTGCTTACTGCACACGGCGAGTCTGCAAGCCCCTACTTACTTATAAATGCCGCCAGCCCGCGACCTGCGGGCTGCGGCGTAGAGTCGGCTGCCTCTGCCGTCCTCCGCCGGCGAGTGTGAACCCGGACCCACCTGGGTCAACGGGCTCTCCCGACTCCATGAGTTAGAGCCGCCGCTGACTGCCCGCATACCGCGGTCCGCAGTCGGTGTTGAAGCGGCCTGGAGCACTCTGGAAACAGAGTCTCTGTAAAGAAAAAACGGACGGCGGGTTAGTTTTCCACTTACCTGCAGGTCCCAGCAGTGGAGGAGCAGCGCTCCTCCCTGCCCGTCGCTCGCACGCGCGTCGACGATATGTCGCGCATGCGTGCCTGGCGGGTTCTTCACGAAGTCACTCACGTGACTCCGAAATGAAATGGTGCATTGGGAGTAATCCCGGGGTTACAACCCTAGTGTTCCTGTTTTTCAAATTTCTACAAAAACCACTAACTTCCTTTTGTAAGATTTAATCTCATATGGTATCCAGTATCCCATCTTATAATGTCATTGTATCAATAGCACTTGTCAAACATATTTTGGTGCATTTTACAGTTCTATTAAATGCAAGATGTTTTTTCTGTTGAGCTAACAAGACAACAATCTCAATGTCAGCAAGATGAAGGAGTTACGTATTGACTTCAGGAAGCGAGGTACACGTATATATCACCAACAATTTGTCCTGAAACAATTACATTAAAGCTTCAGCCAAGAAAGAACACCAATGCTTCTACTTCTTTAGAAGACAAAGGAAGTTGAGCATGTCTCCAATAAGCCCTACCAACTTCCACAGATGCACCTTACAAGCATACTATCAGAATGCAGCACAGTTTAGTTTGGCAACAGCTCTGCCCAAGACCCCAAGCACTTGCATAGTCCAGGTTATCTCACAGCCATCACACACACCAGCCACACTTCCGCCTCTCCCTCCCACTCCCCCCATCGAATTGATATGAACTTCATGCTGCCTGGGGAAAAGAGCTAGCTTAATAAAGGTCTATTTTCACCTGTCATCTTCCCTCTCCCATCGGGTAGAAGATACAAAAGCTTGAAAGCACATATCACCATACTCAAGAACAACTTCTTCCTCGCTGTTATCAGACTACGGAACAGTCCTCCCATAAATTAAGGTGTAGTTCTGACCTTCCAACCTACCTCATTTTGGACCTTGTTTTGCACTTTCTCTGTAACTGTGACGCTGTAATGCTATAATACACATTGTGCGCTCTGGTATTTTACTTTTTACATCACATGTAGATTTTGTGTATGGCTGGATTGAATTCATATATAGTATTTAATTTGACTAGAAAACAGGCAAACAAAGCTTTTCATTGTACCTGGGTACGCAGCAATAATACAATACAATGTAATTACTTTAATCCCAATGTTGTGAGAGCAATAACAGTGAAACCTTTGTTGTTCCTTGTCACTACATAAAACATACAGCAACTTCAGGTTTCTGACATGTGTATATTCTGATGCAGGTCTGAAAGGATTTGTTGGCAAATTGCAACTATCCCAGGGGCTGCACTCTGACACAGAATTCAACATAGTTCAACACGGGAATATGAATTTAAGAGCTATTTGACCACAACCTTGAGAGATAACTGTTTCACAAATTATATGCCATGTCTCAGGAGATACAGTGAGTGTTTTTCTGTTGATTTTAATGGAAGAGTGCAGTTGTAAGAGACTCCGATGATAACTCATTGATTTAAATATATTTCATGTGGCTTTTTAATTTTCAAAGTCATTCCAAGGCTGTTTTCAACAGGTTGCTACTTAAAAAATGTAAATGTATTGGCATTTCTCAGAATCAAACTGGGAATTGCTTGTCCTAATGCATGAGTTGGAATGAGTAGTATGAAGAGTAGTATGAAGCTGCTACAAGGAACAAGGAATGCAAACTGAATTAAATTATTTATTTAAAGGGAAATTAATATGAAAGTAGAGGAATCTGCTCCAGTTATATGGGACATTGTTGAGACCACATCTGGAACACTGTATATAGAATGAGTCTCCTTAATTAAGGAGAATATTAACGTGTTGGAAGCAGTGCAGTGAGGATTTCCCAGACCAATATATAGATCAGATAGGTTATTTTTATGAGGGAAGGGTGGACAGAGTAGATCTGCAGTTTAACGGAGTAAGAGGCAATTTCATTGTGTCATTTGAGATGCTCAGGGATCGAGCATAACAGATGTCTGTGGAGAGGATATTTTCTCTATGGGAGAATCTAGAACTAAGGGTTCTAGATTCTCCCATAGAATCTAAGGGTTACTGTAAAAAAAATAAGGGATTGTCCTTATACGATAAAGATTGATTTTTTCTCCCAGTGTAGTGAATCCTTGAAACTCTGCTTCCATCACATTTTAGGAGCGGAGCCTTTGAATATATTTGAGGCAGAGGTAAATAGACTTGATTAGCAAGGCGATTAAAGGTTTATCACAGGTAGACTGGTTTGTGAATTTAAGGTTCCAGTTAGATGATTTAAAACGTGGACTCTTTAAGGCTTACTCCTGCTTCTAATTAATTTAGTCCTACATATGTTCAAAGGTTCAAAGGTTATTTTATTGGTTGCATACACCAATTGGTGTAGTGAAATGCTTCTTGTCAATGCAGCACATAAAAAAAATACAGACATAACAATAATAAAAAAAATGTAAACATAAAAAACATCCCCCCACAATGGTTCCCATTATGAGGGAAGGCACAATGTCCAGTCCCCATCCCATGTCCACCCATAGTCGGGCCTATTGAGGCCTCCGCAGATGCCTTTACGGAGGCCAGATGTTCCAGGCCGCTCTCGCCGGGTGATGGTGCTTCGGCGTCGGGAGAATCCTCTCAGCGGCTTGGGACACCTGGAACGGTGGCTTCCTTACTGGAGACCGCAGCTTCCGAAGCCAACAAGGCCGCGCTGGATGGAGCTCCACCACTGGTGATCTCGGTGAGAGATCCCAGGCTCCCAATGTAAAGTTCAGCACCGCCACCCGCAGCTGGCCGCTCCACAGACCCACAGCTCCGTGATGTTTTTCTCGGCAGTCTCAGCTCACCGGAGTTCCAGCGCGGCGACACAGGCAAGGCATCGCCCGCTCCACGATAGCACTCCAGCGCTGTGCCGCCGCCAAAGCCGAGGTTCTGGGCGGCCCCCTCAGGAAATGCCGCTCCAGGCCCGCTGGTAGGCCGCGAGGACTGGTAGAAGGTGCTACCCAGAGAAAAGCTGCCTCTCCGAACAGGTAGGGACCCTGAAAAGTAGTTTCCCCCTTTTGCAACAATCCCACTGGCATTGTCTTCAAGGTAACTCTTTGAGTAATTCCGATGACTGCAAGATCCAGGCCATCATCTCTTTTTATTATTCCATCAGTCACAGGAGAGGAATATAGGTTCATGTTTGGGCAATTTAATATGGATTAATTGTTAAATTTAAAGCTCACCCAACATTGTCAGGTCAGTCTAGAAAATGAGCAATTTCCAGTTCATTGGCAATTAGTCACAGTCAATGATATAAATCTGTTGCTGTTGTTCTCTAGTGGGCTTCCATGGATCTGATGGGCTGAATTATCTTAATTTATACTCGTAACTATTCTAGTCTAAGGAGGAGTCTATTCAAAGTGTATTTTCCTCCCACAAACTGACAGCAACAAATTCTGTTGCAGTAATGTGAGTTGCCCTTAATCTACTAATCCCATATTTGTTTACTTCTGATTGGGATTTTATATTCTACTGGGGAAATCTTAAGAAAAACATTGAACGATTTAGACTGCTTGAACAAATAATTGCTGTAACTGTCAAGAAACAGCTATGGAATAAGAGATGTTATGATAAATTGCTATCTACTAACTTAAAAAAGTACAATATTGACGTTATTTTATATACTGACATGATTAGATTATATACTGACATTTTAATTTCATTGACAGCCACTGTAGATCAAAATAGCATTACTTCGCTTTATCATGCCCTTTTTATAGGAGAACATTTACAAGTTGGACTGATTTATCCTTTTGTCAAAATTGACAAAATAGTGGCCCATATTTTTCAGAGAAAAGCTATCAGTTACACATAAAACTTCAGGCAGTTGTTTGTGTAAGCGCCATCAAAGTTGGAATATGCTATATATTTTAGGATATGTGTACAGTGGCTTGCAAAAGTTTTCATACCCCTTAAACTTTTCTACATTTTGTCACGTTACAACCACAAACGTAAATGTATTTTATTGGGATTTTATGTGAGATCAACACAAAGTGGTGCATAATTGTGAAGTGGAAGGAAAATGATACATGGTTTCCAAATTTTATTACAAATAAAAAACTGAAAAGTGTGGCGTGCAAAAGTATTCTGCCCCCCCTGAGTCAATACTTTGTAGAACCACCTTTTGCTGCAATTACAGCTGCAAGTCTTTTGGGGTATGTCTCTACCAGCTTTGAACATCTAGAGACTGCAATTTTTGCCCATTCTTCTTAATAAAATAGCTCAAGCTCAGTCAGATTGGATGGAGAGCGTCTGTGAACAGCAATTTTCAAGTCTTGCCAGAGAATCACAATTGGATTTAGGTCTGGACTTTGACTGGGCCATTCTAACACATTAATATGCTTTGATCTAAACCATTCCATTGTAGCTCTGGCTGTATGTTTTGGGTCGTTGTCCTGCTGGAAGGTGAACCTCCGCCCCAGTCTCAAGTCTTTTGCAGACTCTTAACAGGTTTTCTTCCAAGATTGCCCTGTATTTAGCTCCATCCATCTTCCCATCAACTCGGACCAGCTTCCCTGTCCATGCTGAAGAAAAGCATCCCCACAGCATGATGCTGCCACCACCATGTTTCACAATGGGGATGGTGTGTTCAGGGTGATGTTCAGTGTTAGTTTTCTGCCACACATAGCATTTTGCATTTAGGCCAAAAACTTCAATTTTGGTCTCATCAGACCAGAGCACTTTCTTCCACATGTTTGCTGTGTCCCCCACATGGCTTGTGGCAAACTGCAAATGGGACTTCTTATGGCTTTGTTTGAACAATGGCTTTCTTCTTTCCACTCTTCCATAAAGGCCCAATTTGTGGAGTGCACGACTAATAGTTGTCCTGTGGACAGATTCTCCCACCTGAGCTGTGGATCTCTGCAGCTCCTCCAGAGTTACCATGGGCCTCTTGGCTGCTTCTCTGATCAATGCTCTCCTTGCCTGCCTGTCAGTTTATGTGGACGGCCATGTCTTGGTAGGTTTACAGTTGTGCCATACTCTTTCTTGGGCTTCATGATGCTGTTTGTTCACTAATGTTCCTCTGAGGCCTTCACAGAACAGCTGTATTTATACTGAGATTAGATTACACACAAGTGGACTCTATTTACTAATTAGGTGACATCTGAAGGCAAGTGGTTGCACTGGATTTTATTTAGGGGCATCAGAGTAAAGGGGACGGAATACTTTTGCACACCACACTTTTTTATTTGTAAAAAAATTTGAAAACCATGTATCATTTTCCTTCCACTTCACAATTATGCGCCACTTTGTGTTGGTCTATCACATAAAATCCCAATAAAATACATTTACATTTGTGTTTGTAATGTGACAAAATGTGGAAAAGTTCAAGGGGTATGAAAACTTTTGCAAGCCACTGTATATGCACAGGCACTCACCTGAGTATTGAATTTACTAGCACAAGTTCTCCAGCATTTACTCCCCTCTGCATTGCTTTTTAAAAATTTACATATGATACAGAAGGAAGCCATTTAGCACATTGAGTCCATGCCAGTCCATTCCCCCATTTATCTTCCTGAGAACTACTCTCTCCCACAGGTCTCACCAAGTCTCTTGCCAAGCATCTACATTAGGGACAGTTCCTAATGGCTAATCAACCTATCAACATGTCTTGGAATGTCACTGGAGACCATGGAAGTAATCCATGAAACTGAAGCACATGGAAGTAACCCATGCAGTCAGAGAGAGAATTTGCAAATTCCACACCGACAGCACCATATGTCACCCTAACAATGCTGCCCTCTGTGCCAGTGTGTTCTCCTAATGGACTCCTCATGAAACTTGGTGATAAAGTACAAAGATATCATAATTCTCCTTCACTTAGACTGGTTAATCTGCCCAGAAAACCTTGGTACTTTTAATAGTTTTTGAATATTTTCAAATGTTAGCCACAGTTTCCCGCATCAGAATCCTGCAAAGTGCCAGACCTACTCTCAAGGCAGAAGCCCATGTAGAGTGGGAGTCTTATACATATGAATGGTGTTAAAGGGTTGGGAGTTTGGTGGGGATGTGGTGGTTGGTATAGACAGAAGGAGGTGAAAGTCACCAATATAGACTAAATCTGTACAAATACCTGAAAGTCTTTGACATCACTCCCTGTTAAAACATTATTGTGCATCTGAAGGCTAGCCTTTTGTGTGCAGGACCTTATCTGACCCTCTTCACAGAGTACAGTATTTACTTGTTCATGTTCCTGTTAACTTACAGAATCTCACATTTGAGGATCAGGCTCGTTCTTAGCAGTGAGTTGATGCTAGGTGTGGAATAATTGCTGGCAAGAAGTTCTGAACCAAACTTTTGCTTATAGAATTAAAAATCAGACTTTCCCTTTGTAAATGTTAAATATTACACATACAAACCTTTACACCTACATTTCTCAAAAATTATCAATGGAAAACGTATGAAGGGTTTTTTGTATCTCTGCTTTATCTTCAAATTATACTTGACTATTCGATACATATAGCTCTCTAGCTTATTTCTCTGAAATAAAGCATAGGTTATTAATGTGCTGTATATGTGTTGCTATTGTTTCTGGAACAATGAACAAGATGCTTATCAGAATACTTCGCACCAAACAGTTTGGTGTGAGCAGATGGACTTGATCATGAAATGTAAATCTTTTTGCATTTTGTGGATTACAAATTTGATGGAAAAGAGGAACAGGATCTCTTTCTGGATTTCTTCCTCAACATTTAAATCTAATTGGTTAAGAACATTAAGTTTTCACATAATTGTGTTAATTCATAGATTCTCATTTCTCTTTTTCAAGCTGTTGTTAGTTTATACTTTCACAAACCTGCGGTCTGCACAAAAAAAATGAGCTGTGGATTGAGGGAGAGAAATGCCCAGCAGGTCACACTGCTAGATGTCATGTTCAAATACATCTGGACTTTCAGTGGACCAAAGTAGTGCCATTTACAGAAAAATGCTGAACATTTCCTGTTGAAGATGGTCAGCAAGTCTGACCTGTGAGACAATCAATGTGGTTTAAAGTGATTTTCTTTTCTTCTCTGAGGTACAACATACAACAGTATTGGACTTTGCATGCTGAGTTAATCTTTACAAAAGCACAAGCCACTGGAAGATAAAGATATGTTTACAGAGAGCATTCATCCTTGTCTGCAGAAGATGGGTAGTTTAATACTGTTTATGTCCAGGAGTCATGACATATCGCACAACCTGATATCTAACTCGAAAGGCCTTTTCGCTGGTCAATCAGATCTTAATTCCGGTCTCCAGAGTAGAGATGAATGGGTATTGAATTAAATGTAACGACAAACAAAAGTATAAATCGACAAGTAACAAATTTTCACTAAATTTGAATGTGTCCACTTTTTTGTGTTTCACATCCGCACAATTAAATTCAAATCATTAGTTGAAAAGTTGCATGAGTATAAAAGCTAAAGTCTATACAAATCCAATAAACGGCTAGGTGAAAGAAAATAATAATTTTCATACACTGCGAGAGAAAAGTTATGCTTGCATAAACTAAAGTGCTGAAAGTACAGTCCGACAGCATCAGTGGTGAAACAGATTTTATTCCATTGACATCGCAGGCTAAAGAAAAATTGATATTTTGGTGTGTGTCAAGCAAATTGTTGGTACTGTATCAATAAATCCATAGTGAAAAAATCTCAAACAGAAATCAGGAATATGAACTAGAGTTGAGAGTTCCCTATCCTAGAAATTAATAAATAACACTGGAAATATACAGAAGATCTTGCAGCATCTGAGGTAAGAGAACATTAATGTTTTAGATTGAAAACACTTCATCAAAATTGGGAAAGGGAGAAAGGAAATTGATTTTAGTTTGCAGAAAGGGAAGGGTGGATTGGACAACGGGAATATTTCCGATGGAGTGAAATCAAGGTTGCAACAACCAAGAAGTTAATGTTGTATCCAGGATTTGTGGGGCCAATTTGGATCCTATGTTCAGTTATGCTCTCTGCACAAGTAGGGACTTTAAGGCATTTGTTGGAGGGAATAGTAGGGAGGATTTTAATGTTGAATCCTTATTAAAGCCACTTTGCAGTGAAGAAATGCAAACTTGATTGAGCTTTTTGAAGATGTAACGATAAAGGTTGATGAGGGCAGTGCTGTAGATGTATATATGGATTTCAGCAAGGCGTTTGACAATGTTCCGCATGGTAGGCTGCTCTGGAAGATTAGATTGCATGACATCCAAGGAGAGATAGCTGACTGGATAGAAAATTGGCTTTATGAAAAGTACAGGGTGATAGTGGAAGGTTGTTTTTCAGGCTGGAAGCCTGTGACTAGTGGTGTGCCTCAGGGTTCGGTGCTGGGCCCATTGCTTTTTGTCATCTCTTTCAATGATTTTCTATGATAACGTACAAGGCATGATTAGCAAGTTTGCTGACACTAATTGTAGATAGTGAAGATAGTTATCACAAACTGCAGCAGGATCTTGGGCAGGTAGGCTGATGAATGGTTGATGGAATTTTATTCAGAGAAGTGTGAGGTATTGCATTTTGAGCAGTCTAACAAGGGCAGGAGCTGCACTGTGAATGGCAAGGCTCTGGAGAGTGTGGTAGGGCAGAGTGATCTAGGTGTGCAGGGACATAGTTAATTGAAAGTGGCATCACAGGTAGATAGGGTAGTCAAGAGGCTTTAGGCACATTATCAGAGTATTGAGTACAGAAGTTGGGGAGTCATGTTACAATTGTATAAAACTTTGGTGAGGTCAGTATTGTGTTTAGTTTTGGTAATCATGTTATAGGGAAGATGTTGTCAAGCTGGAAAGGGTTCAGGAGAAGATTTACGAGGATGTTGCCAGGACTCGAGGGCCTGAGTTAGGACATTATTCGGAACGGGGGCGAATGAGGGTACTCTTATAGAGATGTACAAGATCGTGAAAGGAATAGATCGGGTAAATGCACAGTCTCCAGAGTAGGGGAATCTAGAACAAGTGGACATAGGTTTAAGGTGGGGGGGGGGGGGGGGAGGCAAGATTTAATAGGAACTTGAGGGGTAACCTTTTCACACAAAAGGTTGTTGGTATATGTAATGAGCTGCTGGAGGAGGTGGTTGAGGCAGGTACTATCATAGCATTTAAGAGACATTTGGACAGGCACATGTAAAGGATAGGTTTAGAGCGTTATGGGCCATGCGTGAACAGGTGGGACTAGTGTAGATGGGGCATGTTGTTTGCATGGGCAAGTTGGGTTTCCACGATGTACGACTCTTTGACTCGAAATGTCTACCAAGGAAATTTATTGGCTGAAGAGTAGGAGTTCCTGACTGAAATACTTACAATTGTTTGGGATTTTCAGTTGAATGAAACATTTGAGGACTCAAGCACAGCTTAAAGTTAATAAACAATAGAAACGTGCACTTGTACTACTTGAATGCAGAAAATGATAAAAAATACTTTTTGATAGAGGACAAAACCTAACTGGATGTTAAGGTCTGGAATTAGAGATTGAGAATTTTATTTAAAACTTGATAAATAAATGGCTTTTGAAAAGCTTTTTCCTAAAGCTTGAGGCGTTTAACAAAGAGCGTAGACCAGCAGTGACTGATAACTGTGTCTGGTAGAATGAAGGGTTAAAGGGTTGGGAGTTTCGGGAGTGGGGTTTGGTGAAACACTATACATGTCAGACTATGATGGAAAGGATGTGATGCTGCAGGGAACTGCAGGGATGGGCTTGGATGTGAATACTGGAGGGATTTCAAGGCAGCAATGAAGATTTAATACATTGGCTACTTGTAATCAAAGATAAGCGTGGGGCCAGTGGGCTAAATGTAGCGCAGAATGGAGGTGGTGTGAATTAGAACATTTATCTGAAATAGGAATGGGCCTTACAATTTCTCCAGACTGCTCCCTTAAAAAACATACACACTGACCTCATCCTCTAGTGCCAAAAATCTGTCAATCTCGGCCTTGAATATAAGCAAATAATTGAGCATTTATAATCCTCTGAAGTGATTTCCAAAATTTACACCATGTAAATATATTTATTTTCATTTAATTTCAAATTGGTCAACTCCACATGCTTAGACTTTGCTCCCTGGACCTCGATTTTCCAATTGAAGGAAATAGCTTCTCGGCGTCTCCTACATCGAGACTACATTTCATTCATCTGAATTCCAAATATATCCAACTAATACTGAAAAGTATCAGACAAGTTTCCACACTCTCTCTTCAGAGTAGAGCCCCTTATTCTAAAAATGAATATAATGTATCTGCACTGGACCAGACAAGTCTATCCTCCCTTACCTGTAGAGACCAAAACTGCATGTAGTATTCCAAATTAGGTCTCCCTAAAGCCTTGCATGATTTAAGTAAGGCTTTTGTCACCTTTGGAGTAAGTTGTGTGATCCATGTCAATGTGGACAGGCAATTTGACAGCACAAAATAGTGATGGAATTGTGAAAAGGCTTAGACTTTTGGAACTGAATGTCATGGGCATGTTTGTAGAAAATTGAACATGCCATTAGAGAAGAAGGAGGAGATGGTGGGTATAGATTATTTGGGGTGTTCATAAGATAACTCTGAATAGAAAATAAGTTGTGAACGGTTTGAAGATTAAGAACTCAAAAGCATTATCAGCAGGGATACATATTCTTAGTACTTTGGAAGACCTTTTTATATTTAGATCAGAAGACTATGGATCAAAATTATTGCCATAATTTACATCCATAGAAGACATAAGAAATAACAGGAAGAGTAAGTTATTTGGCTCCTCGTGCTTTTGCGTTCAGTGAGATCGACTGATCTTCTACCTCTGTACTACTTTGTGAACTAATCTCATATTCCTGTAAATTCTGAAAAACTGTTATTTTCTGTTTTGGATATTTGCAGCGAATGGGCTTTGGAATTGATTTCAAAAATTCACTGTCCTCTGGATGCATAAGTATCCTTTCATCTCAGTCTTCAATAACCATATAACCATATAACAATTACAGCACGGAAACAGGCCATCTCGGCCCTTCAAGTCCGTGCCGAACAACTTTTTTCCCTTAGTCCCACCTGCCTGCACTCATACCATAACCCTCCATACCCTTCTCATCCATATGCCTATCCAATTTATTTTTAAATGATACCAACGAACCTGCCGCCACCACTTCCACTGGAAGCTCATTCCACACCGCTACCACTCTCTGAGTAAAGAAGTTCCCCCTCATGTTACCCCTAAACCTCTGTCCCTTAATTCTAAAGTCATGTCCTCTTGTTTGAATCTCATCTATTTCATTTCGGAGTCACGTGAGTGACTTCGTGAAGAGCCCGCCGGCGCGCATGCTCGACATATCGTCGTAACGCGTTGCTGCGACGGCTGGCGGTGGAGCGCGCTCCTCGCCAGCCCTTCATAAGGGGCCACGGAGGTGAGTATTCCACCTTTAGTTGGTGGTCCTTGTTGTCTGATTATGTCTTGCAGCAAGGACATGGATGGGAGTTCGAAGGGCCGGAGGACGTCAGGACGAGTTCGCCGGTCAACAGTTCCGGGGCCTTTACCATCGGCAGTACCTGCAGCGCAGGCCGGGACTCAGGCGGAGATGTGGGTAAGCCCTGTGTTCACAGGTCCAGATCCGCCAGCACACCACAGCTCGGAGGAGTTCGACGAGGAGGAGTGTGGTGTGCCGCCAGAGCAGGGGGACCCTGCCATGGCAGTCAGGTTGTCAGCGGGCTCGCTGGCGACCTCGAGCAGGGCGCGTGCCGTTGCACGGCCTGTTCCACTCAGCCCTCCGAGAAGGGGGAGGGGAGGAGCCCAGAAGCCTAACCCTGTTAGGGCTAAGGCATTGCCTGTCGCGGAGGAGCGGTCAGGTTCCAGGGCGAGACCCGGGGCGGCTGTGAGGTCCAGCCGGTACACCCCGACTCTCGACGCCGGGACGGGTCGGTTGGGTCGGGTCTCGTCGCGGTCGCCGAGCCCCCCATGGATGGGTGGGCGGCACCATGCGTCGGCAACGTCCACGATGTGGGCAGCTGGCAAGACTGCGCGGGCCCCAGGCAGCCATGCTTCGGCTGGGGCCGACACCTCGCCGCATGTGCCCTTAGTGGCAGCGGCTTCAGCTCTCGCTAAACGGAGGCGATTGAACACGCCCGCGCAGGAATCGCGCAGTTTCGCCTCGGCGGCTGTTAGCGACAACTACCGGCACTGGCAGGGCCTCGACGAGGTGCGGGCCGATGACAGGAGCCCGGTTTTCTTTTCAGAGCCGGAGGACTCCGACCACCTGAGTGTTCAGGGTGAAGGGCGTATTGACCGTATGGAGCGGCTGCTGGAGCTCCTGCTTCAACGTCAACAACAGCAGGGCAGCAACAGGCACAGGGCGTCTTCACCAACATCTACTATCAGCCTGGAGCAGCACGAGGAGGAGGTTCTGGTGGATCCCGTACCACCTCCGGTGGAGGTGCCAGCGGAGGAACTTTTGGATGTGGCGACCAAATTCGCGGCCCCACATACGGCTGGTCTTCCTCTCAATTCAAAGCTGGCAGCCACAGTGGACTTTCTTAATAATCAGGTGCTGCAGGAAGAAGTCCTCATCCAGGCTATGAGCCGTCACAAGGCTCCATCAAACTGCAACTCCCTCAACGTGCCTGTGGTCAATACGCCAATATGGGGCAACATCAGTGCGGCTATCCGTCAACAAGAGCTACAATTGCAGCGGATCCTGAAACTCCTCACGGCCGGTATTACCGCCTTTGCGCGGTCGGTGGACGAGGACGAGCTGAATTTGGACCAGGAAGATGCTCTGGCCTTATTGTGCGCGACCCAGCACGAAATCAACGGGTTTCGCAAAAACAGCATCCGCCCAGCACTCAACCCGAAGTTTGCAGGATTGTGCAAACCACCGCCGCCGCCGCCGCCCCGTCAGCTCTTTGGTGAGGACCTCTCGAAGAGAGTCAAAGAGCTTGACGAACAAGCCAAAACGGTGGGGATCATGCGCTCTAAGAGTGCCCCCACACCGTCCGGCTCAAAAGCTCCATACATTCGCTCACGAGGGTCGGCCAGTGCCTCGACGAGGACTCACCCTCTAGCTCCACAACGACAACAACACCAGAACCAGCACCAAGGGTCTTTTTTAGGACAGGGTCGGCAGAGACCTTTTTGGAAATCGAAGACGCCGCGCCCTCAAGCCAACCCAGCACCTCCACGGCCACCCACACGTGTCAAGGACCGCCGGTAACCACGGAGGTGAGGGGGTCTGGTTCTCTCTTTTCTCTCTGTTTAACTTCCCATGTTGGTGGTCGTTTACGGTTGTTTTTGGATGCATGGGGTAATTTTACTGGTGATGAGTATGTGTTGCGGAATATTCAGGGGCATAAAATTGAGTTTATTAATGGCGACATTCCTCCATCCCAGCACATGCCTGGTCGTACGTTCAAATTGTCTGCTGCAGAACAGGCAGCAGGTTACAAGGAAATTTTAAGTTTGGAACAGAAGGGTGTGATTGAGAAAACAGTGCATGAGCCGATTGAATTTGTTTCGAACATATTTACTAGACCTAAGAAGGATGGAGGCTGTCGTGTCATTATTGATCTAACCCGTTTGAATACGTTTGTAACATATACTCATTTTAAAATGGATACGTTTGAAACAGCCAAATCATTGATTTCTCATGGCTGCTTTATGGCATGCATTGATTTGAGGGATGCATATTATTCAGTATCCATCCAGAAAGATGATAGAAGGTTTTTGAAATTTATCTGGATGGGGCAACTTTGGCAGTATAAGGCTTTGCCTAATGGGCTTACTACAGCCCCTAGATTGTTCACTAAATTGGTGAAGCCAATCATGGCTTATTTGAGACAACGACATCATATAGTTATGGCCTATTTAGATGATGTCTTTATTGTGGGCCACACCCTGCAATTGGCTGAACAGGGTGTTGCAGCTGCTGTCAATATATTTCAACAATTAGGATTCATTGTCCATCCAGAGAAATCAAAGTTCTGCCCTGCCCAGGTAATTAATTACCTAGGGTTCACGGTGAACTCAATGAGCATGAGGATAACTATACCAATTAACAAAATTGAGGAAGTCACTAAGGTGTGCAGAGATTTAATTGGCACCAATATACCATCGATTCGGCATACAGCCACAGTAATTGGCAAGTTAGTGGCTTTGTTTCCGGCAGCACGATATGGACCTTTGCATTATCAGAATTTGCAAAGAGCTAAAATTACTGCGTTAAAATGGAACGCTGGTCATTACGATCGATCTATGCAGCTGCCGTCCGAAGCGATAACTGAGTTGCAATGGTGGGTGTGTCACATTAGCAACTCATTTAAGCCTGTCAGGGAGGCTAATCCGGTGGTATATTTACAGACTGATGCAAGCTCCAATGGCTGGGGAGCTACTGATAATTGCTCTAGTTGTGGGGGTAGATGGGACACCCTTGAGGCATCGATGTTGTTGACTCAAGGGATTAACTATTTGGAGTTGCTGGCAGCATTCCACGGACTTCGTGCATATTGTTCCAAGCTTGTTGGAGCACACGTCCGTCTCCAAATAGACAACACCACAGCTGTGGCATATTTAAACCATATGGGTGGTACCAGGTCAGTTTCGTGTGACAAATTGGCTAACTCAATTTGGCTCTGGTGTATTCAAAGAGACATTTGGATTTCAGCTACCTATTTGCCAGGTGAGCTTAATACTGTGGCGGACACCAGGTCACGCAAATTTAATGACAACATTGAATGGATGTTGCATCCTGAGATTTTTGCTAAAGTCACAGCCAAATTTGGTAAACCGGACATTGACCTTTTTGCGTCACGGTTGAACCATCAGGTACCAGCCTACGTTTCATGGGAACCAGATCCTGGGGCAATAGCGCTAGATGCATTCTCGCTGGACTGGGGGAATTGGGTTTTCTATGCCTTCCCTCCGTTTTGCCTCATCAGTCGGGTATTGCGAAAGATTCAGGCAGATGCTGCCAAGGGCATCCTTATTATACCCGACTGGCCCACACAGCCTTGGTATCCGGTGGTCTTTGACATGCTCAACGAACCTTGGGTCCTTTTGAAGGGTTGCCCACAATTGGTTACTCACCCTGTGTCAGGGGAGCCACATCCCTGCCATGGCTATTTAAATTTGTTGGCTTGCAGGTTCTGAACAGGCCGTTAGTCCAATACGGCCTCTCGGCTCGGACCATGGATACCATCGGGGCGTCGTGTCGAGAGTCCACAAGGCGAAGATACCGCTCGCATATTAAGAAGTGGGAAGCCTACTGCAGCCGCTCTCGCATCACGTACGATGACGTGACAATAACCGACGTCCTGGAATTCCTCGCGGGGTTGCACCATGATGAACACTTAAGTTACAGTGCCATCAACAGCGCCAGAAGTGCGCTATCATTCTACCTCAATATTGGGGTAGGATCCAACAGGCTAGTGTCCAGACTCATGCGGGGTATATTCAATATGAATCCGCCTACACCACGCTATAATATCACCTGGGATGTCAGGGACGTATTAACCCTGCTCAGGACGTGGTCTCCCATGGAAGGGCTCCAACTGGACCAACTCACCATGAAGCTGGTGATGTTACTAGCGCTGACTTCAGCTCAGAGGGTACAGACACTACACAAACTGCGTGTCGACAGAATGACATCTACCCCTACAGAAGTAGTCTTTTTCGTTGACGAGCTACTAAAGCAGCATAGACCTGGGTGCACAGGGCTGCAGCTGAAGTTCCCGGCATACCCCGCAGATGCTAGGCTATGTTTAGCCTCACATATCCGCCACTATGTCAAGGTGACGGCACGCATCAGAGGAATGGAGAGATACCTGCTTGTCACTCATAAGAGACCTCATCATCGAGTGACAGTCCAGACGATATCCAGGTGGCTTCGAGTCGTCTTGGGTAAGTCAGGTATCGACACTAATGTGTTCAAGTCTCATTCCACCAGGGCTGCATCGACGTCAGCGGCGAGGGTCATGGAGGTGCCCATGGACCAAATTCTCGCCACAGCAGGATGGGCGAATGAAGCTGTGTTCCAGCGTTTTTATAACAAGCCTGTTGCTGCTCCTCTACAGTTCGCAGAAGCCGTGCTGAATGCAGGTCAAGAACGTGGAGATGTCCCCGCATGAGGGGTTTTTGATTTGTTATTAATAAATATGCTTTTGTTTTGCAGTATGAGCTATTGAGCCAGTTTGTTCCTCCCATCCATCCCTGGTAGTGGTGTGTCAGCATGGACGTGGTCCAGGGCATGTAATCACAGAAGCTTTGAAGTCTTCACGAAGTCACTCACGTGACTCCGAAATGAAATAGTAAGATTGAACGAGAACTTACCAGTTCGAAGGTTGATCTTTATTTCATGAGGAGTCGAAGTGAGGGATTTCGTGCCCTCCTCGCCCAACCCTCAATCACCTTCATCTGGTAATCTTAGTCAATTCAATCATACTATGTGAAGTCATTTCTATTGTTGGTTCTGTGATTCCACGCCGCTACTTTGAAGTATGTCGAGCATGCGCGCCGGCGGGCTCTTCACGAAATCCCTCACTTCGACTCCTCATGAAATAAAGATCAACCTTCGAACTGGTAAGTTCTCGTTCAATCTTACTATTCTCAAAGGGAAAAGCTTGTCCACATTAACTCTGTCTATCCCTCTCATCATTTTAAAGACCTCTATCAAGTCCCCCCTTAACCTTCTGCGCTCCAGAGAATAAAGACCTAACTTATTCAGCCTATCTCTGTAACTTAGCTGTTGAAACCCAGGCAACATTCTAGTAAATCTCCTCTGTACCCTCTCTATTTTGTTGACATCCTTCCTATAATTGGGCGACCAAAATTGTACACCATACTCCAGATTTGGTCTCACCAACGCCTTGTACAATTTTAACATTACATCCCAGCTTCTATACTCAATGCTCTGATTTATAAAGGCTAGCATACCAAAAGCTTTCTTTACCACCCTATCTATATGAGATTCTACCTTCAAGGAACTATGCACGGTTATTCCCAGATCCCTCTGTTCAACTATTCTTCAATTCCCTACCGTTTACCATGTACGTCCTATTTTGATTTGTCCTGCCAAGGTGTAGCACCTCACATTTATCTGCATTAAACTCCATCTGCCATCTTTCAGCCCATTTTTCCAACTGGCCTAAATCACTCTGTAGACTTTGGAAATCCTCTTCATTATCCACAACACCCCCTATCTTGGTATCATCTGCATACTTACTAATCCAATTTACCACCCCTTCATCCAGATCATTGATGTACATGACAAACAACAAAGGACCCAACACAGATCCCTGAGGCACCCCACTAGTCACCTGCCTCCAACCCGACAAACAGCCATCCACCATTCCCCTATGGCTTCTCCCGTTCAGCCACTGTTGAATCCATCTTGCTATTCCTGCATTTATACCCAACAGTTGAACCTTCTTAACCAACCTTCCATGAGGAACCTTGTCAAAGGCCTTACTGAAGTCCATATAGACAACATCCACTGCTTTACCCTCGTCAATTTCCCTAGTAACCTCTTCAAAAAATTCAAGAAGATTAGTCAAACATGACCTTCCAGGTATAAATCCATGTTGACTGTTCCTAATTAGACCCTCTTTATCCAGATACTTATATATATTATCTGTAAGTAGCTTTTCCATTAATTTGCCCACCACTGAAGTCAAACTAACCGGTCTATAATTGCTAGGTTTACTTTTAGAACCCTTTTTAAACAATGGAACAACATGCGCAGTACGCCAATCCTCGGGGACTATTCCAGTTTCTAATGACATTTGAAATATTTCTGTCATAGCCCCGGCTATTTCTACACTAACTTCCTTCAATGTCCTAGGGAATATCCTGTCAGGACCTGGAGACTTATCCACTTTTATATTTTTCAAAAGTGCCTGTACTTCTTTTACTTTGAAACTCATAGTATCCATAGCTACTCTACTAGTTTCCCTTACCTCACATAATTCAATATCCTTCTCCTTGGTGAATACCGAAGAAAAGAAATTGTTCAATATCTCCCCCATCTCTTTTGGCTCTGCAGATAGCTGTCCACTCGGTCTCTCCAATGGACCAATTTTATCCCTTGTTATCCTTTTGCTATTAACATAGCTGTAGAAACCCTTTGGATTTACTTTCACCTTACTTGCCAAAGCAACCTCATATCTTCTTTTAGCTTTTCTAATTTCTTTCTTTAGATTCTTTTTACATTCCTTATACTCCTCAAGCACCTCATTTACTTCATGCTGCCTATAATTATTGTAGATCTCCCTCTTTTTCCGAACAAGATGTCCAATTTCCCTTGAAAACCAGGGCTCTTTCCAATTTTTACTGGTTCCTTTCAACCGAACAGGAACATAAAGATTTTGTACTCTTAAAATTTCCCCTTTAAATGTCCTCCATTTCTCCTCTACATCTTTCCCATAAAACAAAATGTCCCAGTTCACTCCTTTTAAATCATCTCGCATCTCGTTAAAGTTAGCCTTTCTCCAATCAAAAATCTCAACCCTAGGCCCAGTTCTGTCCTTCTCCATAATTATATTGAAACTAATGGTATTGTGATCACGGGACCCGAAGTGCTCCCCTACGCATACCTCCGCCACCTGTCCCGTCTCATTTCCTAACAGGAGGTCCAGCACTGCCCCTCCTCTAGTAGGCACCTCTATGTATTGCTGCAAAAAACTATCCTGCACACATTTTACAAACTCCAAACCATCCAGCCCATTTACAGAATGTGTGTGGAAAGTTGAAATCTCCCACAATCACTACCTTGTGCTTACTACTAATATCTGCTATCTCTTTACATATTTGCTCTTCCAATTCTCATTCCCCATTTGGCGGTCTATAATATACCCCTATAAGTGTTGCTACACCTTTCCCACTTCTAAGTTCCACCCAAATAGCCTCCCTAGATGAGCCCTCCAATCTATCCTGCCAAAGCACTGCTGTAATATCTTCCCTGCCTAGTAATGCAACACCTCCACCTCTTGCCCCTCCAATTCTATCACACCTGAAGCAACGAAATCCTGGAATATTTAGTTTCCAATCACAGCCCTCCTGCAACCATGTTTCACTGATCGCCACAACATCATACTTCCAGGTGTCTATCCAGACTCTAAGCTCATCCACCTTTCTTACAATGCTCCTAGCATTAAAATATGCACATTTAAGAAACCCCCCATCTCTTATTCTCTGTTTATTTCCTTTTTTTTCTTTCTCCTCTTGTGTCCGAGTGCTTCCCTTTTCTGCTTCCTGCCTCCCATTCTGTCTACTAGCTTTTGCTATTTGCATCCCTCGCCCCAACCATTCTAGTTTAAAGTCTCCCCAGTGGCCTTTGCAAATTTCCCCGCCAGGATATTGGTCCCCCTCGGGTTCAAGTGCAACCCATCCTTTCTGTACAGGTCCCACCTACCCCAAAAGAAGTCCCAATGATCCAGAAACTTGAATCCCTGCCCTCTGCACCAGTCTTTCAGCCAAGCATTTATCCTCCACTTTGCTCCATTTCTACTCTCACTGTCACGTGGCACAGGCAGTAATCCTGAGATTGTTACCTTTTTGGTCCTTTTCCTCAACTCTCCTCCCAAGTCCTTAAATCCTCCCTTCAGGACCTCTTCCCTTTTTTTACCTATGTCATTGGTACCTATATGTACCACGACCTCAGGCTCCTCTCCCTCTGATTTGAGGATATCTTGGACACATTTAGACACGTCCAAGACCTTGGCACCAGGGAGGCAGACCACCATCCTGGTCTCCCGACTGCGTCCACAGAATCGCCTATCCGACCCCCTAACAATAGAGTCCCCAATTACTATTGCCCTCCTCTTTTTTTCCCTACCTTTCGGAGCAACAGGGGCGGTCTCTGTGCTGAAGGCCCGTCCGCTGTCGCTACCCCCGGGTAGGCTGTCACCCCCATCCGTACTCAAACAGGAGTACTTATTTGCCAGGTGTACTGACATTGGAGTACTCACTTGTTCATGCCTCTGCCCCTTGCCCTTCCTTAGCGTGACCCACATGTCTCTCTCCTGTGGTTTTGGAGTGACCACCTCCCTATAACTCTCCTCTATCACCTTTTCACTCTCCCTGACCAGGCAGAGGTCATCGAGCTGCTGCTCCAGGATCCTAATACGGTCCCTTAGGAGCCCCATCTCTCTGCACCTGATGCAGATGTGGACGTCAAGAGGGCCATCCGACACCATGACCTCCCACATCTGACATGCAGTACAGTACACTGCTCTGGCTGACATTCTCTCGCCTTACCCTGGATCCGATATCAGTATAATATAATGGAAACTGCTGTGAGAGATCAGCAGGTATCTGACTCAAACAGCTGCTCCCTCTTGACCTTTAACCTACACCTTTATTATACAAACCAAAAGCACTGTACCTTTACTAACCCCCTGTACCTTTACTAACCCCCTGTACCTTTACTAACCCCCTGTACCTTTACTAACCCCCTGTACCTTTACTCACCCCCTGCACCCCCAATGACCAATTCCTTATTTGCAGACCCTTGTTTTGCACACTCTAGCCAAACAATGCAGCATTCCTACATCTACTGACAATTCTTACAAGATTTTCAATGAGAATTCCTCTCATTCTTCAAAATTTAAGAAAGTAAAGACTTAGTCTGCTTAATCTCTCCTCACAGGACAAATAGCTCCCACCGTCATAGGAATCCATCTGGTGAACCTTTGCTGTAATCCCTCCATCACAAGTATATCTATTATCAATTATCTAAATGGTGTCAAGTTGGGAAAAAGGGAAGTACAACAGGATCTGGGGGTCCTTGTTCATCAGTCAATTAAAGTAAGCAGGCAGGTACAGCAGGGAATGAAAAAAGCGAATGGCATGTTGGCCTTCATAACAAGAGGAGTTGAGTATAGGAGCAAAGAGGTCCTTCTGCAGTTGTATAGGCCCCTAGTGAGAACACACCTGGAGAATTGTGTGCATTTTTGCACCCCTAATTTGAGGAAGGACATTCTTGCTATTGAGGGAGTGCAGCGTAGGTTTACAAGGTTAATTCCCGGGATGGCGGGACTGTCATATGCTGAGAGAATGGAATGGCTGTGCTTGTGTACTCTGGAGTTTAGAAGGATATCTTATTGAAACATATAAGATTGTTAAGGGTTTGGACACGCTAGAGGCAGAAAACATGTTCCCGATGTTGGGGGAGTCCAGAACCCGGGGACTCTGTTTAAGAATAAGGGGTAAGCCATTTAGAACGGAGATGAGGAAACACTTTTTCACACAGAGAGTTGTGAGTCTGTGAACTTCTCTGCCTCAGAGGGCGGTGGAGGCCAGTCCTCTGGATACTTGGTTTCTTTTAATGACGAGAGAGCTAGATAGGCTCTTAAAGATAGCGGAGTCAGGGGATATGGGGAGAAGGCAGAAACGAGGTACTTGTTGGGAATGATCAGCCATGATCATATTGAATGGTGGTGCTGGCTCGAAGGAATGAATGGCCTACTCCTGCACCTATTGTCTATTGTCTATGTCTATCTTTACATCAGTTGGGGGACCAGACATGTACACCATATAATTACAGTAAAACATTTTTATTCTTGTACTCAAAATCTTTTTGAGTAAAAGCCAACATAGTGCTCGCCTTCTTAATGTGACATACTGGCACAAAGTGGCTGCTGGACACATTCAGTTTTGTTAGTTGTCATTCAATGGCCACTTGCGCACATTCTACAGTACTGCCATGGCCTGGGAGAATACTACAGCTGGTCTTATATGCAGTCATTTAGGTTTGTGAGACTTGCTTCTATTCCCGATCTATGGGTTTGGAGGAACAGTGGCTTGCAAAAGTATTCATACCCCTTGAACTTTTCCACATTTTGTCATGTTACAACCACAAACGTAAATGTATTTTATTGGGATTTTATGTGATAGACCAACACAAAGTGGTGCATAATTGTGAAGTGGAAGGAAAATGATACATGGTTTCCAAATTTTATTACAAATAAAAAACTGAAAAGTGTGGCGTGCAAAAGTATTCAGCTGAGTCAATACTTTGTAGAACCACCTTTCGCTGCAATTACAGCTGGTAGTCTTTTGGGGTATATCTCTACCAGCTTTGCACATCTAGAGACTGAAATCTTTCCCCATTCTTCTTTGCAAAATAGCTCAAGCTCAGTCAGATTGGATGGAGAGCGTCTGTGAACAGCAATTTTCAAGTCTTGCCAGAGATTCACAATTGGATTTAGGTCTGGACTTTGACTGGGCCATTCTAACACATGCATATGCTTTGATCTAAACCATTCCATTGTAGCTCTGACTGTATGTTTAAGGCCGTTGTCCTGCTGGAAGGTGAACGTCCGCCCCAGTCTCAAGTCTTTTGCAGACTCTATCATGTTTTCTTCCAAGATTGCCCTGTATTTGGCTCCATCCATCTTCCCATCAACTCGGACCAGCTTCCCTGTCCCTGCTGAAGAAAAGCATCCCCACAGCATGATGCTGCCACCACCATATTTCACAGTGGGGATGGTGTGTTCAGGGTGATGTGCAGTGTTAGTTTTCCGCGACATATAGCGTTTTGCATTTAGGCCAAAAACTTCAATTTTGGTCTCATCAGACCAGAGCACCTTTCTCCACATGTTTGCTATGTCCCGCACATGGTTTGTGGGAAACTGCAAACGGGACTTCTTATGGTTTTGTTTCAACAATGGCTTTCTTCTTACCACTCTTCCATAAAGGCCTGATTTGTGGAGTACATGACTAATAGTTGTCCTGTGGGCAGATTCTCTGACCTGAGCTTTGGATCTCTGCAGCTCCTCCAGAGTTACCATGGGCCTCTTGGCTGCTTCTCTGATCAATGCTCTCCTTGCCCGGCCTGTCAGTTTAGGTGGACGGCCATGTCTTGGTAGGTTTGCAGTTTTGCCATACTTTTCCATTTTCGGATGATGGATTGAACAGTGCTCTGTGAGATGTTCAAAGCTTGGGATATTTTTTTATAATCTAACCCTGCTTTAAACTTCTCCACAACTTTATCCCTGGCCTGTCAGGTGTGTTCCTTGGGCTTCATGATGTTTTTTGTTCACTAATGTTCTCTAACAAACCTCTGAGGCCTTCACAGAACAGCTGTATTTATACTGAGATTAGATTACACACAAGTGGACTCTATTTACTAATTAGGTGACTTCTGAAGGCAATTGGTTGCACTTGATTTTATTTAGGGGTATCAGAGTAAAGGGGGCTGAATACTTTTGCATGCCACACTTTTCAGTTTTTAATTTGTAAAAAAATTTGAAAACCATGTATCATTTTCCTTCCACTTCACAATTATGCGCCACTTTTTGTTGGTCTATCACATAAAATCCCAATAAAATACATTTACGTTTGTGGTTGTAACATGACAAAATGTGGAAAATTTTAAGGGGTATGAAAACTTTTGCAAGCCACTGTAGATGATGAAGCCTATTCTGATCTGCAGTTTTTTGCTACAGATGAGGAAGGAAAGTGGATAGGTGGTTTGCTTGAGAGGTTCTTTGCTCCTTTCACCATTTACATTCGGGCTCCAGTGCTCCCATTAATGAAACTCAAGGTCTTTCTCGTGAAAGTGCCTTTCTCGATTCTATTTCTCCATTTGGGTGGTCATGAGACAGGGATTCCTAACAGTTAATGAGGATGTTACATTTTTTTAAAGAAGTTTGAGAACATCCCTGAAGTGCTTTCTCTGTCCTGGCAGAATCTTGCCTAAACAAAGCCATGGTAAAATGATTGCATCCAACTTGCTGATGATGCAGTATCTTGATCAGTAATTCCACCATTCATGCTTGGAATGATGTTCTGGAAGAGGATGGTGATGTTGGTTTGATACTGGTTAGGTTGATTTTACAGAGAGAAGTGGTGGAATCTTTTCAGTGCTTTTCAGTGCCTGTTTATGTAGTCTATGCCCACGAAGCAGACTGAAGGCCATTGATAGTTGCTGCCTGGTAAGTCAATAACATGCTGATTTGAGCTTGCTCTATGACTCTTCTTTTCCTCAGACTGTCAAAAGCTGCACTGACATTTCACCATCCTCCCTTATTAAGAGGTGGCTGCAGGATGCGGGGAGTGATCCATGCTTTCCAGGGTTATCAATTACTTTTTTGATCACGTGCTGGTAATGGTAAAGGACCTTTTATCTGTGAATCTTTAGTTTGTGACCCATTCCCTCATAGGCTTCAGTGAATGCATGATCGATGACGAGTTAAGGCTCCAAATGTAGTTTATGTGCACCACAGCTCAATGATTGAGGTCAAAGTTAATCTGCTTTTGTAGTGGAAGCAAAAAGGTTGAACGTTTTTCATTCATTGCGTAGATTAGTTCCACTCCTGGCAGAAGCCTTTTGGAGGACACTAAGTGCTGGAGTAAATCAGTGGTTCAGGCAGCATCTCTGGAGAACAAGAGTAGGTGATGTTTTCGTTCGGGACCCTTCTTCAGACCCTCATCAGTCTGAAAAAGGGACCCGACCTAAAACATCACCTATTCTGGTCTCCCAAAATGATGCTTGACCCACTGAGTTACTCCAGCACTTTGTGTTTTTCCGTGCAAACAAGCATCAGCAGTTCCTTGTTTTCAATTTCTGAAAACCCATTGGATGTGAGGCACAATATTAAAGCATGGAAGACTGAGAAGAATTTTGAAGCATGACATAACTTTGTTGAAAATATAAACAAAAATATAAACAGAAAGTGCTAGAAACATGCAGCAACTGTGGAAAAAGAAATAGCATTACCATTTCAGGTGATGACTTTTTGTCAAAAATTGGAAAGAGAGAAAACAAAGGTAGACAAAAATGCTGGAGAAACTCAGCGGGTGAGGCAGCATCCATGGAACGAAGGAAATAGGCGACGTTTCGGGGCAAGACCCTTCTTCAGAGAAAACAAGTTAATTTCAAGTAACAGATAAGATGGGAGAGGAATGAAAAGGAGTAAAGGAATATCTCAGATTAGGGGTGGGGCGGGCAAAATATACTTTTTAATATTATGGGATTAAAACAGTATACAGTAATGAATATGGAATTTGTACTGGGCCGGGTGGGTGGGGGGGTTGTGTGTTTGGGGAAGAGCGGGGTTGTGTGGGTGGGGATGGGAGTTGTGTGGGCAGGGGAGGGTGTGTGTGGGCGGGGGGGGAGTGCGTGGGCCTGGGAGTTGTGGGTGGGGCGGTTGTGGAGGGATGTGGGGGCAGTGGGGAGTAGGTGTGGGAGTGGTTGTAGGGGGAGGGGGGTGTGTTTGGAAGAGGGGGTGGGCGAGGGGGGAGAGAGCTTGGAGAAAAGACGGGGGTTGTGGGGGAGAAGGAGGTATCACGGGGGAGGGGGCAGAAGTCAGCGAGGGGGACCAGAGGGGAAGGGGCTGGAGTTGGCGGTGCGATAGGGACTCACAGCAGGCGCTGGTCGCTGGACGTTTTCTTCCGCCGGGATCAGTTTCTCCGCTTTCCGTTTGGCGACATCTCCCGCGCCCCTTCTGGTCCCTCCGGTTGGAAACCTCCGCCTGCCATCCTTAGCTTCAGTAAAGACGCAATGGCGCAGGAAGGGGCGGACCGTCCCGCGGAGTGACAGGAGAAGAGACCAATCTATGTGGCACTGACTGGCAGAAGAGGAGATCGATCTGCGCTCGCGTGGGTTTTTAAGATTTTTAAACCTCGCTAACGTTTACAATAGACCACCAATTGGAACGAAGCTTGGTGCACTCGTAGCACAGGAGAACGGTGAGTGAGCTGGTGAAAAATCGTAGCGCTATCGCGTACCGTTTTTGCGCAAATAGAAGTACCACGCAAACAGGAAGAGCACAAAATCAGCGTTTTAGTTATGTATAGATGTCATCTGTTTTGAAGCTGCCTACTACCCATCTTGCTACCTGGCTCCTGCTAGTACTTATCGTGACATTTTTTATGATTCCCTTGTTTATCATAGTAATATTGCTGTTGTTCACTCTTTATATTGCTCCTTCAAAGAATTTGATTAGGCTGATTAAATTTGACCTTCTTGTTTCAAAAATTCATACTGGCAGTTTTTCATTACGTTCTTCATTTCTGGTGTTTGGTTAGCTTGTATTTTAGCTTGTATTCTGATATCTTTTCCTTCAAATGGCAATAAGCAACTGACCTTTTACTTCCTCTACAAACCCAATCCTCTGATTTTTAACTGAATGTTATGGATGGGAGCTTGTGCCTCTGTTATTACCTCCCTGATTTTGAGTATCTGACTATCACTCCTCTGGACATTTCACATTATATTACATGTTTCCTTATGAGAAGAAGGCCATATGGTTTTGCTGAGTTTTAAAGTAATTCCATCAATCCCATTCCTCCCTGATTTTCCCTGAATTTAATTCAATGTCACATGACTATCAACTCCACTCCAATGTTTCCACCACCCACCTGTACTATAGGTAATTTACAAGAGCCAATGAATACACCAACTAGCAGGTCTTTGAGATGCAGGAGGAAACTGGAGCATCTTCGGGAAACATAGTCACAGAGACAATGTGGGAACTTTCAGTGGATAGCACCTAGATGACAGGACTGAACCCAGGTTTCTGGGGCTAAGAAACTGAGTCTTTCCCTCAAGACAAAAGGGCCTGTCCCACCAGCATGCAACTCGATGCGATTAGCACGACCTAACGTGGTCGCTTGAGCCGTCCGGTGTCGCGGGGCCGGTCCCACTTCGATCGCCGGAGCCGTGCGGAATTGTGCGGAGTTCGTCCCGAATTCGTCCCGACACCGCGCGGGGCTCCGAAAAACCGACTATGTCCAAAAATCCCGCGCAGCAACGGTTTGTCGGCTCGCAGACGCCGCGACATTTACACACCGCCTCGACATCGTGCCTCCATGACCCTCTCTGTAGGTGCCTCCGTGACCCTCTATGTGTGTGGCTCCGTGGCCCTGTATGTGTGTGTGTCTCGGTGCCCCTCTCTGTGTGCCCCTCTAAGTCCTGGCGAACTTACCTTGGACTTGCTTCAAGTTCGCCTCACTTTGCGCCGCGTTGCGCCACTCACCCAACCTCTGCGCGGCCCCTGCTGCCGGTTTAGTTGCGCTTGCTGCATGCAGGTGCATGCTGGTGGGAACGGCCCTGTACAGGGGATCACCCGACCTCCGCGCGGCCCCTGCTGCCGGTTTGATCGCGTTCATCGCATATAGTTGCATGCTGGTGGGACAGGCCCTTAACTGGCTTTATTACCAGGATTTCTGGGTATTTAGGAAGTTTTACACTTTTTGAATAAATTGCAAAAAAGCCTGATTGGAAATAGTGGCTTTTTCGTTAATAAACTTCAAAGTGTGATTTGATTGAGAATTTAAAAATGATGCAGAAAATTGATTCATTTTGATTCATTTTCATGTTATATTTCTACTCGAGAGTGATAGGTGAGCTAACAGATGATAGTAAAAGATAAATGAAGGAAATTAGATAAGATGCCTGAGCATATTTAATTGCATAGAATCATTTCTGAATCATCATAATATTCTTACAGGACTTGGAGTCAGAGTCCTGGACCTTGTATACAGATATAAGAAATCAAATCCCACCATTGCAGTTGGGAATTAAATTTCAAATAACCATGATTTTTTTAATAATACGATAAACTTGGTCAAGGTAACAAAATATCTGTGGTATTATTGTACTGTTACGACCTTCAAGGAAGGAAATCTGCTATCCTCACCGCATGACCTTTTGTTGATTCTACGGTTGACTCAGTTTATGGGCAATTAGGGGTGATAATAAATACCAGCATTGACAGCACCATCCATGCCCCATGAAAGTCTTTGAAATAGGTTAATAAAATAGATAATTGTGATGGATTTAATTTACCTCTTCAGAATAAAGCTAGATGAGAACATGGGTTTGAAGAGTTGGTCACAGCATCTTCTGAAGCTGCTTGATTGGCTTCTGGTTTCAGAGAGGAACTTCCCAGAGTTCCCGAAATTAGTTTAATTATGTTACTTTTGTTCTCTTCGCCTCTTCAGGCTTGTTGCATGACTGGGCAGAGCTAGGTTAATGTGTATAGGTTGCGTCCTATCTAAATGCTTCAATTAATTCTTTTACAGAGCCTTTTTCGAATGTGTATAGAAACATGGCATTTTTTAATGGAATAATGCTATCAGCAAGGCCAGTTTGTAGCTCTCTCTCGCCTCTGAATCAGAAGGTCAGAGATTCAATCTCCACTCCAGAGTCTCGAAAACAAAAAGCCAGTCTAACACTTCACCGCAGTATTGAGAGAGTGCTTTACTAATGGAAGTGCCATATTTTGGACGAGACAATAAACAGAGTTCCCATCTGCTCTCTTGGGTATCAAAAAAAAACGGTGACATAATTTCAAGCAGGAACAGAGAGTTAACCTGGTATTTTTAGCCAATATTTATCCTCTAAATACCATTAAAAACCAGGTGATCTGATCAATATCACATTGTATGTTTTGGATGAATAAGCTGTTTCATATCCAACATCAACACAGGCTACACTTCAAAAGTAATCCATTGTATAACAATTTTGAAATCACGAGGTGCTATATTTTTACAATTTGTTTGAATTAATTATTTGATAGTTAATTTATATATTCTTGAGTCATAAAGAGCCGGATATTTGGAATAATCGTTAATAAAGTCTAATCGTAATCAACACAAAGAATTAGCCTGTTAAAAAATTAAGTATAAACTTAAGGAAGGACATTTTGCAGCATACAGAGAAATGCAGGAAATTGAAAGATATTAGTAGCAATGTTACAAAATTTTGAGATTTAAAAAATCAAGTCTGCAATTTATCCCATCAGATAAAGCATAAAAATAAGTTTAATTTGACACCTAATTCACTTTCATATCTTCAGTATTAAAAAAGTTATTGCTTTTCCATTGACTTAACTCAAAAGCTGTGATCTAGAACAGTCAAAAGCCCATAGCTTTCTTAAAAATTGAGAGAACTCAATGAAATATTCAGTTATTATAGATTGGAGCATTCTGAAACAAATATGAAACAATATTATTTGGATGACCTGAAATTAAAGCATATAATTAGTTAGTTATCTAATTGTAGCTAATTACAAAATTCAATTACTAGATCTAAACATCTATCCATTTCTTAAGAAAAGATAAACTTTTTTTAATTGCCTAAGTGTCCAAATAACATTCACATAATAATCCACAATATAACATGATTTTTAAATCTCATTTTCACGAATTTATGGGCCAAATGGAAGGAATTTAGTGTTTAATGCCTGTAAATTAATGGCCATTTAAATCAACTAGCGAGTGGGTTTTAGTGGAATGCGGTGGATTGGAACGTTGTGGTTTGCGGTGAAGTCGGTATGAAAAATACAGCCAGTTCATACATTTTTTTTGTCCCCTTTTCGCAACATGAAAATTTAATTAAATGCTTCCTAAGAACCATGTTTTTATGTAAAAATAAACGGTGTACCTTCTTTTATCGCCTACGTTAGGTCCGTTCCGCTGTCGGCGTTCAGAGCTTTAGAAGATGATTTTTAAACTACTCTAGTTAATAAATAATCTAGTGTAGTTTAAAAATACCTTCATGAATGAAATGTCGGAGCGATTTCTCTTTAGCGACGAAATCGCCCGACATGGATCGATTTGGACTGTCTAGGGGAAGACGGCACTTTAAACCCGCCCCCCCTGAAAGGCGCCAAAGTCACTCACACGGGGAGCGGCAGAACTGCAGCGCTGCTAAAGGTAGGTATTGTAACATACCTAATATTAGTTATCAATTGTAATCAACAATGGCACAATGGTTTTCTTTAGCTAAAGATTGCACAAATTTAAAAATTATGAAAGCTTGCATCTACAGTTTTTGCATATTAAATCCAATTTTAATTCATGTTAATGATTTTGGGAAAGATAGTTATTCAAAACAATGTGCTACAATTAGTCTTTAATTAAAGTTTGAGAACTAAAATAATTTAAGTTGAATTTAAGATCATAAGAAATTGGAGTAGTTGCAGGATCTTATATAAACATATAAAATTTTTAAGGGATTGGACAGGCTAGATGCAGGAAAAAAAATTCCCGCTGTTGGGAAAGTCCAGTACCAGGGGTCACAGTTTAAGATTTAAGGGGTAAGGCCATTTAGGACTGAGATGAGGAATATTTTTTTTACCCAGAGAGTTGTGAATCTGTGGAATTCTCTGCCACAGAGGGCAGTGGAGGCCAATTCACTGGATGTTTTCAAGAGAGAGTTAGATATACAATGCCTTCCATAATTTTGGGACAAAGAGCCATAATTTATTTATTTGCCTCTGTACTCCACAATTTGAGATTTATAGTAGAAAAAAAAATGTGGTTACAGTGCACATTGTCAAATTTTATTAAAGGCCATTTTTATACATTTTGGTTTAACCATGTAGAAATTACAGCAGTGTTTATACAATGTCCCCCCATTTCAGGGCACCATAATGTTTGGGACACATGGCTTCACATGCATTTGTAATTGCTCAGGTGTGTTTAATTGCCTCCTTAATGCAGGTATAAGAGAGCTCTCAGCACTTAGTCTTTCCTCCAGTCTTTCTATCACCTTTGGAAGCTTTTATTGCTGTTTTATCATCATGAGGACCAAAGTTGTGCCAATGAAAGTCAAATAAGCCATTATGAGACTGGGAAACAAGAATAAAACTGTTAGAGACATCAGCCAAACCTTAGGCTTACCAAAATCAACTGTTTGGAACATCATTAAGAAGAAAGGGAGCATTGGTGAGCTTACTAATCGCAAAGGGACTGGCAGGCCAAGGAAGACCTCCACAGCTGATGACAGAAGAATTCTTTCTATAATAAAGAAAAATCCCCAAACACCTCTCCGACAGATTAGAAACACTCTTCGGGAGTAAGGTGTGGATTTGTCAATGACCACTGTCTGCAGAAGACTTCATGAACAGAAATACAGAGGCTACACTCTAAGATGCAAACCACTGATTAGCTGTAAAAATAGGATGGCCAGGTTACAGTTTGCCAAGAAGTACTTAAAAGAGCAACCACAGTCCTGGAAAAAGGTCTATTGGACAGATGAGATAAAGATTTAAGGGCCTGTCCCACTTTCACGACCTAATTCACGACCTTTTTTACTCGTGGACATTTTTCATCAGGCTAGAAAAGCGCCCCGATCTATTTGATGCCACAAGTACCTACGACTAGCATCACGACCTACCTACGACCACATACGCCCTCCTAGGACCTCGTGCCGACCATGCTGTGAGTATGAGTCAAGGGCAAACTCGGCAGAGGTCGTGAATTAGGTCATGAATTAGGGCGTGAAAGTGGGACAGACCCTTAACATAACAGAGTGATGTCAAGAGCAAAGTATGGAGGAGAGAAGGAACTACCCAAGATCCAAAGCATACCATCTCATCTGTGAAACATGGTGGTGGGGGTGTTATGGCCTGGGCATGTATGCCTGCTGAAGGTACTGGCTCACTTATCTTCATTGATGATACAACTGCTGATAGTAGTGGCATAATTAATTCTGAAGTGTATAAACACATCCTATCTGCTCAAATGCCTCAAAACGCATTGGCCAGCGGTTCATTCTACGGCAAGAAAATATTCCCAAACATACTGCTAAAGCAACTAAGGAGTTTTTCAAAGCTAAAAATTGTCAATTCTTGAATGGCCAATTCAATCACCCGATCTGAACTCAATTGAGCATGCCTTTTATATGCTGAAGAGAAAACTGAAGGGGACTAGCCCCCAAAACAAGCATAAGCTAAAGATGGCAGAAATACAGGCAGAGCAACACCAAAGAAGACACCCAGCTACTGAATTGCAGACTTCAATCAGTCATTGCATGTAAAGGATATGCAGCAAAATACTAAACATGACTACTATCATTTACATTACATTGCTGTGTCCCAAACATTATGGTGCCTGAAATGGGGGAGACTATGTATAAACACTGCTGTACATTCTACATGATGAAACCAAAATGTATAAGAATGGCCTTTATTAAAATCTGACAATGTGCACTTTAACCACATGTGATTTTTTCTAGTACAAATCTCAAATTGTGGAGGCAAATAAATAAATGATGGGTCTTTGTACCATACGTACTGTAGCTCTTAGGGCCAACGGAATCAAGGTATATGCAGGAATGGGGTACTGATTTTGGATGATCAGCCATGATCATATTGAAACATAGAAAAATAGGTGTAGGAGTAGGCCATTTGGCCCTTCTGTCCTTCAAGCCAGCACCACCATTCAATATGATCATGGCTGATCATCTAAAATCAGTACACCATTCCTGCTTTTTCCCAATATCCCTTGATTCCTTTAGCCCTAAGAGCTAAATCTAATCTCCCTTGAAAACATCCAGTGAATTGGCATCCACTGCCTTCAGTGGCAGAGAATTCCACAGATTCATAACTCTCTTGTTGAATGGAGACTTGAATGGCTCGAAGGGCCGAATAGCCTACTCCTGCACATATTTTCTATGTTTCTATGATCCCTCTAATGTGCCCTACTATTTGTTATCATGTTCATTTTTGAAAGATTTACTTATTTTTCATTATCTGAGTGTTACTGGCAGGACCAGCATTTATTGTGTACCTGACTGCCCTTTAGATCGAATCATCAGTCTCATCTCCACTTTCCTGCTAGATCTTCATAAAATGTGATCTCCCAATGTCCAAAATACTTTAAGTGTATTAATGTTGCCACAAATATTTTTTTTTATTGTGAATATGTTGTTTGTCAAAAGAGCGAAAATGGTGTAAAAATCTTGAACTATTAATTGAGGCAAAAAACTATATGCTGGAAATTTGACACCAAAGTGGAAAATGCCAGAAATACTAAGCAGGTAAGGCAGCATCTGTGGAGGAAAGAACAGAGTTAACATTTCCTTTCAATTACTCCCCCGTCAGACACCTCAGAATAGGAAATGGAATATTAAATAAGTAAACTTACTGCCTCAATGATGTCAGTTTTGGCTCAGTGGTTGGACCATTTCAGCATTGGACAAAGTCAGCATGGATTTACGAAAGGTAAATCATGTCTGACGAATCTTATAGAATTTTTCGAGGATGTAACTAGTAGAGTGGATAAGGGAGAACCAGTGGATGTGTTATAACTGGACTTTCGGAAGGCATTCGACAAGGTCTTACATAAGAGATTAGTATAGAAACTTAAAGCACACGGTATTGGGGTTTCAGTATTGTTGTGGATAGAGAACTGGCTGTCAGACAGGAAGCAAAGAGTAGGAGTAAACGGGTCCTTTTCAGAATGGCAGGCAGTGACTAGTGGGGTACCACAAGTCTCAGTGCTGGGACCCCAGCTATTTACAATATATATTAATGATTTGGACGAGGGAATTGAATGCAACATTTCCAAGTTTGCGGATGATACGAAGCTGGGGGGCAGTGTTAGCTGTGAGGAGGATGCTAGGAGGCTGCAAGGTGACTTGGATAGGCTGGGTGAGTGGGCAAATGCATGGCAGATGCAGTATAATGTGGATAAATGTGAGGTTATCCACTTTGGTGGCAAAAACAGGAAAGTAGACTATTATCTGAATGGTGGCCGATTAGGAAAAGGGGAGATGCGACGAGACCTGGGTGTCATGGTACACCAGTCATTGAAAGTAGGCATGCAGGTACAGCAGGCAGTGAAGAAAGTGAATGATATGTCAGCATTCATAGCAAAATGATTTGAGTATAGGAGCAGGGAGGTTCTACTGCAGTTGTACAGGGTCTTGGTGAGACCACACCTGGAGTATTGCGTACAGTTTTGGTCTCCAAATCTGGGGAAAGACATTCTTACCACAGAGGGAGTACAGAGAAGGTTCACCAGAATGATTGTTAAAGAAGGAACTGCAGATGCTGGAGAATCGAGGGTTACACAAAAAGCTGGAGAAACTCAGCGGGTGCAGCAGCATCTAAGGAGCGAAGGAGATAGGCGACGTTTCGGGTCGAGACCCTTCTTCAGACTGGTCAGGGATCAGGGAAGCGAGAGATATAAACAGTGATGTGGAGAGATAAGGAACAATGAGTGAAAGATATGCAAAAAAGTATTGGTGATAAAGGAAGCAGGCCATTGTAAGCTGTTTGTGGTGTGAAAATGAGAAGCTAGTGCGACTGGGGGGGGGGGGGGGGGGAGAGATGGAGAAGGAATGTCAGGGCCAGAGGGCTGAGGGAGAGGTGGGGGGGAGGCAGTCTGGGTTAACAGAATTGAGAAAATTCAATGTTTAAGCCCAGAGGATGCAGACTCCCCAAGCGGAATATGAGGTGCTGTTCCTCCAACTTGCGGTGTTGATCACTCTGGCCGTGGAGGAGGCCCAGGACCGAGAGGTCGGATACGCAGTGGGAGGGGGAGTTGAAGTGCTGAGCCACCGGGAGGTCGGGTTGGTTATTGCGGACCGAGCGGAGGTGTTCGGCGAAACGATCGCCCAGCCTCCGCTTGGTCTCACCGATGTAGATCAGCTGGCATCTGGAGCAACGGATGCAGTAGATGAGGTTGGAGGAGGTGCAGGTGAACCTCTGTCGGACTTGGAATGAATGCTTGGGTCCCTGAAAGGAGTGGATGGGGGAGGTGAAGGGACAAGTGTAGCATCTCTTGCGGTTGCAAGGGAAAGTGCCCGGGGAAGGAGTGGAGCGGGAGGGAAGGGAAGAATTGACGAGGGAGTTGCGGAGGGAGCGGTCTTTGCGGAAGGCAGACAGGGGGGGAGATGGGAAGATGTGGCGAGTGGAGGGGTCACGTTGGAGGTGACGAAACTGGCGGAGGACTATCTGTTGTATGCGCTGGCTGGTGGGGTGAAAGGTGAGGACCAGGGGGACTCGGCCCTTGTTGTGAGTGGGGGAATGGGGAGAGAGGGCAGTGTTGCGGGGTATGGAGGAGACCCTGGTGCGAGCCTCATCTATAGTGGGGGAGGGGAAACCCCGTTCTCTGAAGAACGAGGACATTTGAGATGACCTGGTGTGGAACACGTCATCCTGGGAGCAGATGCGGCGTAGACGGAGGAATTGGGAATAGGGGATGGAGTCCTTACAGGAAGCAGGGTGGGAGGAAGAGTAGTCCAGGTAGCTGTGGGAGTCAGTTGGTTTGTAGTGGATGTCAGTCAGGAGTGTATCACCTGCAATAGAGATGGTGAGGTCAAGGAATGGTAGGGAAATGTCGGAAATGGTCCAAGTATGATTCCTGGGATGTCAGGACTTTCATATGAAGAAAGACTGGGTAGACTCGGCTTGTACTCGCTAGAATTTAGAAGATTCAGGGGGGATCTTATAGAAACTTACAAAATTCTTAAGGGGTTGGACAGGCTAGATGCAGGAAGATTGTTCCTGATGTTGGGGAAGTCCAGAACAAGGGGTCACAGTTTAAGGATAAGGGGGAAATCTTTTAGGACCGAGATGAGAAAAACATTTTTCACACAGAGAGTGGTGAGTCTCTGGAATTCTCTGCCACAGAAGGTAGTTGAGGCCAGTTCATTGGCTATATTTAATAGGGTGTTAGATGTGGCCCTTGTGGCTAGAGGGATCAGGGGGTATGGAGAGAAGGCAGGTACGGGATACTGAGTTGGATGATCAGCCATGATCAGATTGAATGGTGGTGCAGACTCGAAGGGCCGAATGGCCTACTCCTGCACCTATTTTCTATGTTTCTCACCCGCTGAGTTTCTCCAGCATTATTGTCTACCTTCGACTTTTTCCATCATCTGCAATTCTTTCTTAAACAAAGCAGAAGATCAGGTTATTTCATTGCCATTTGTGGCCGTGTGTAGATAACTTCCTGCATTTCCTCTTTCATAAACAGTGACAGCCCCTCAAAAGGGCTTCATTGCTAGTAAAATGATCCAGGGTGTCCTAAAGTCATGGAAGAAATAAAATGAACACAACTGATTTTATTTGCCATTTATTCTTCTCTGCCTGTTGGGTTTTTATGTTTAAAAAATATCACCATTTATCCCAGCTCTGCCGATGCAGCCAATTTCAGCAAGCTTTAGTAAGAATTCAACATCTGACCTCAGCCCATCTGGATTGGGGAACAGAAATTGCCTTAGGAATTCCTTGTCGACTACTAGTCCCCAATCCATCCTCAAAGTGTACATATGTGTTAATTGGGAAGGAGATGAAATGGGATTAAATGGGATGAAATGCAGTGCTGTCAATGGGAAATAATTAGATACACGTTACGATGTTTATCACTCAGGATATTGTGATAAATCTTAAAACCGAGTCATTCGTTTGGTCAATGTACAGGTCCAAAATTGAAGAGATTTAAAT
Organism: Raja brachyura; assembly: GCA_963514005.1. The sequence goes on from OY740787.1 coordinate 66,596,747, forward strand.
GAAAAGTTCAATGGACAGTAATTCACAGCAATTGATTCACAATTTTCAATCATTAATTCTGATGTACTTATTCGAAACTCTCGTGTCCCTTATTTTCGTGGAAGTGTTAACACATTTGCATTAAACGACCTGCAAAAAGAGTAGCAAGATTAATTTCATACAATCACATTAAGCACTTGCAAAACATAAAAAACTACAGATGCTAGAAATTTGACAGAGAAACGAAAGGGCTGAGTGGTGCAAAAAGGAGAATTTCAAGATACCCAGCAGGCCAGAGTTTGTGTGGGGAAAGAAAATCTAAGTTTCATCAGAACTAACCAGGGATCAGACGGAAGGAGAGTCCCGACCCAAAATGTCATCCGTCCATTGCCACCACAAATGCTGCCTGACCCACTGTGTTCCTCTAGCCTTTTGTTTTTTGCTCAAGATTCCAGCATCTGCTGGTTCTTGTGTCTCCTCTTAAAAATGGCTCGCTCTGGTGCGAGCACATTGAATACTGGTGATACTCAACAGGTTAGATGATAACTGCAGGGGGAAGTCTGAGTTAGCATTTTGGGCCATTGACATGGTAGGTTGAGAGCTGTGGTCCATCAAGTTGGTGAATTACCTCTGATTCCATCTCCACAGGTGTTGCTTGATCTGCTGAGTGTTTCCTATACTTTAGACCATAAGACATAGGAGCAAAATTAAGCCATTTGGTCCTCTGAGTCTGCTGCGCTATTCGATTACAGTTGATCTATTTTTCCCTCTCAACCCCATTCTCCTGGCTTTTCCCTGTAGCCTTTGACACCCTTACTTATCAAGACCCTATTAATCTCTGCTTTAAATATATCCAATAACATTCAGCTAACGTAAGTAACTTGCATCTGCCACCTGCACCATTTGATAGTTATTAATGTTCACTTTCAAAAACTTACCAGACACCTGTTTTCTTATATGAGCAAAAATGCTAATTCAATGAATTGAAATTCTTTGCAATGCACCAAATGCACTATTGTTATGCAAGATAACCAAGCACTGTTGTGGAAGTTAGCCCATGTTACAATTTGCTATCCACTCCATGTGTTTTGATCAATTCGTGTATTACTAGGCTTCCCTCTCAATAGCCAAATACACACTTTCATCTTGACGCATCAGGACAATGTACAACTATTTTCCCGCTAAGCTAATAACTAGCTTCATCACCTGCCTTTGCCTTTTCTACCGTTATTTCAAACTGCAACGTAAAGTGCTAATGCATTTCTTGATGTCTAGAGATGTGATTATCTGAACACTTACTCAGTTGTTGGCCTTCATATGCAGCCTAACCACACCATAACTCTGTGTTTACAGTGATCTCCTTGGTATATCACTGCTTTCATGGCACTGGGCATCTGTTTACTCCAAGTTCACTATTTTTAGAATACAATATTCTGCCTCCTTAATCCTCTCCCATCAACTTCAAGAATAATCTATTATCTCTCCTGTTTGCTGAAATTATTCTGATACTGTCCCTATCTTTTTCAAATATTTTCAAAACCTATGCCATTTCTTCCTTATATGAAGCAGTTTTCAAATAATGCACACTTAATCAAAATCCTTTGCTCTGTATGTTTTGTAAATGAATATTGAAGGAAAATTGTTTTTTTTTAAATATGAATAAATGATTCAATTCATTAATTTATTTTTATTACTGAAGAGTGTGACGTTGAAAAGATGTAAGAAAAGTCTAAAGGTTTAAATATGTGGTGAATATCTGATGTTGTGCTCCATTGAGATCCTTCATTCCTGCAACAGATATTGGAATTAATTCATTAATTTATATTTTATCTTACAGGCATTAATTTAAATGGACATAATTAGTAACATCATCCACGGAAGGCTCTTGAATTACATATATAAACATACAGAAATTCTTGTTCACACCATTGTTTGCCTTTAGATGAATATTGTGGGTAATCTATTACAAATTTTGTTGGTGTTTGCTGCTTAGTGCCTTTGATCATTTTGAAAGGCTGTTTCACTTTTCTGCAATAGGAAGTGAGCCATACCAAGACAGAAATCATTGTTGTGAGAGGAAGGACAGGTTGCAGAAGGATGAGGTTCAGGTCTGCGATATAGTCATTTTTTGCGTAAAGTTAAACTTTAAAAAAAACCATGATGTGATCACATTTCTCGGTGTTCCTATCTAGTGTTTTATTATGTGTATGTAAACATACGGAAATGCTACTTATGTTGAATAATTATGATCTGGATTGGGCAATTTAAATAATTCCATACTTCACCATTTTTATTCATTTGCATGATGTGGGTATTGTTGGCAAGGCCATCATTTAATACCTGTTCCAACTTTCACTTGAGAAGCATTGCACAGCCATCTTCTAAAATTGTTAAGACAAAAGATATATGTGCTAGAATCTTGATAAAATACAAACTGCTGGAGGAATTCGATGGATCAGACTGAGAATGTGGAGGAAAGTGGATGGACGACGTTTTGGGTCTGAAGGAGGGTCCTTATTCGAAATGATGTCCAAATTTACGATTCGTCCTTAAAAATTTACGAGTCGTCCTTAAATACAGGAGAGGTGCCGGAAGACTGGAGGGTGCAAATGTTGTACCTCTTTTCAAGAAGGGCTGCAGGAAAAATGCTGGGAACTATAGGCCGGTGAGCTTAACATCTGTAGTTGGAAAGTTACTGGGGAGTATTCTGAGGGATAGGTTATACAGGCATTTGGATAGTCAAGTCAGCAATTAGGGATAGTCAGCATGGTTTTGTCCGTGTGAGGTTTCTCACAAATCTGATTGATTTTTTTGAAAACTTGACAAAAAAGGTCGATGAGGGTAGAGTTGTAGATATTGTGTACATAGATTTCAGTAAGGCATTCGACAAGGTTCCGCATGGTAGGCTGCTCAAGAAGGTTAGATCGCATGGGATCCAAGGAGAGATAGCTGAATGGATAGCAAATTGGCTCCATGGAAGGAAGCAGAGAGTGATGGTGGACGGTTGCTTCTCGGACTGGAGGCCTGTGACTAGTGGAGTCCCTCAGGGTTCGGTGCTGGGCCCATTACTGTTTGTCATCTACATCAATAATGTGGATGAGAACAAACTGGGCAAGATTAGCAAGTTTGCTGATGATACAAAAGTGAGTGGTTTTGCAGATAGTGAAAATGGTTGTGAAAGATTGCAGCAGGATCTGGATCGATTGGCCAGGTGGGCGGAGGAATGGTTGATGGAATTTAATACAGAGAAGTGTGCGGTGTTACACAATAAATGGTAGGCCTATGGGTAGTGTTGTAGAGCAGAAGGATCTAGGAGTACAAGTGCATGGTTCCTTGAAGGTCAAGTCGCAGGTAGATAAGGTAGTCAAAAAAGGCTTTTGGTATTTTGGCCTTCATCAGTCAGAATATTGAGTATAGATGTTGGGAGGTCATGTTGCAGTTGTATAAGATGTTGGTGAGGCCGCATTTAGAATATTGTGCTCAGTTCTGGGCACCATGTTATAGGAAAGATATTGTCAAGCTTGAAATGGTTCAGAAAGGATTTACGAGGATGTTGCCAGGACTGGAGGGTGTGAGCTATAGGGAGAGGTTGGGTAGGCTGGGTCCCTATTCCATGTAGCGCAGGAGGATGAGCAGGGCTTGAAATTAGCGGTTGCCTGGGTGCCAATGACCACCCAAAGTGCCGCCAGGCAACCTAAACGCCAAGTCATTTTGCCCGGCTTGGCACGCAAACACTGGTTTATACCGATAGACACAAAAAACTGGAGTAACTCCGCGGGTCAGGCAGCATCCCTGGAGAATAGGAACGTGACGTTTTGTGTCGGCGGCGGCTATATTCTGGGATAAAGATACTAGGTGCGTGGTGACGAAGGGTCAGAGCAAATGATGGGCCCTGAACAGCGGCAGCAGCGGCCGCGATAGCGGCTGCACCGCCTCCTCCTCCCGCATCCCGCCCGGCGGAAGGAGGCCTCCCTCTCCCTCTCTCTCGCTCTCTCTCTCTCTCCCTCCCTCCTCCCGGCCTCGGCGTGCGAGAGGGGTTGTTTTGAAAGCGCCTTTGGCGTATTTGCAGGCAGCGGCCGCTATCGCCCTGATAACGGCCGCTGCTTGCAAATCCGCCAATGGCGCTTTCAAAACAATCACTCTCGCACGCCGAGGCCGGGAGGAGGGAGGGAGAGAGAGAGAGAGAGAGAGAGAGAGAGAGAGAGAGAGAGGGAGGACCTTCCGCCGTCTGAAGCCGCTGCACCAAAGATTCTATAGCTATAGGATCTTTGAGCTGCACCGCTCGGCCCTGCACCTTCCTGTCGGCTGGCGGAGGAGGAGAGGCGGTGGCGAGGAGACCCCAACCACCTCCCCCTTTGGCGGCGGCACTTTGGCGTTGGACAGGGATGACCAAGGCAGCAGGGCGATGTTGTCCGAGCTGCGCTGACTTCCTCCCCCCCCCCCCCCCTCTCTCTCTCTCTCTCTTGTACGCCCCCCTTCACCCCTCTTATCCTGGGACCCCTCCTCTCCATCCCGCACTGATCCACATTGCCTCCTCTATTCAGTCCTCACTGACATCCCCTGTGCTCCCCTCCCCATCTACCCCCCCAAATCTATTCATCACCCTACCCACCTTACATTGATTCTCCTGCCACTGCCATCCCCCCCCATCCATCCGTCCATCCTACACTGGTCCCCCAATTCATCCTGTACTGACCCCCCTTCCCATCCATCCTGCACTTCTCCTCCCATTCATACGGCACTGATCCACCCATTGATCCCGTACTGACCCATCCTCCATTTACCCTGCACCAATCCCCCCATCCATCCTGTAGTGATCTTCTCATTCATCTTTTACTGATCCCCTCATGCATCCTGTACTGATCCCCTCATGCATCCTGTACTGATCCCCCAGTCATCCTATACTGATCCCCTCATTCATCCTGTAGTGATACCCCATTCATCCTGCACAGACCCTCCAATCCACACTGTCCTGACCCGCCCATTCATCCTGTACTGATCCCCCCCATTAATCCGGTCCAAACCCCCCCCCCCCATCCATCCTATACTGATTTCCCCATTCAAGTCTGAAGAAGGGTTACGACCCGAAACGTTGCCTATTTCCTTCGCTCCATAGATGCTGCCTCACCCGCTGAATTTCTCGAGCATTTTTGTCTACCCCCATTCATCCTGTACTGATCCCCACCCATTCATCCTGTACTGCTCCCTCCCAATCATCTTGTACTGATCCCCCCCCATCCATCCCGTACTGATCCCCCCATTCAACACCACTGACATCCCCCGCGCTCTCCCCTCACAATTTTACATACTCCAACCAACACGTACTAATTCACCTGCCTCAATCCATCCATTCCGCATCGATTGCCTTCTCAACCCCCACCCCCCCGCCATCTATCCACCCCGTACTGATTCACACACCCCCTGACCCTATTGTGCTTCATGGTCTTCAGAGCGAACATTGACTATGTTTGATAACAGAATGCAATCAAATGTGTTTTAATTCCCAATGTTATTATTTGTTTTGACACCTTTAAACATATTACCAAAAGAACATTTGCTGCAGTTATGTCCTTTGGCCATCTCTTGTCAGTTAGTGTAATGTTTAACCTGTCAGATGGGTATAGTCGGTTTTAACAGGTATTATCATAAAATGCCTATAGAAATTTCCTTGCAACCTGTATATTTTGTTATGGATAAATTATGTGCAAAGCCAGTGTGTTTCTGTGCCAATAGCAATAACGACCCATGCTATGGCCTTGTCATGGTAATTTCCGGTCCTTCACAGAAAACATGCTTGCATCAATCTGTAGTGTGTATGGTTAAGCATATATGTTATCATGGTCCAGGATTTATTGACACAAGTTGATCAACCACATTTTTGTTTGAAAGTGGAAGGAAATAATAGAAATTGCAATGTGTAAGAAGAGATACTGCATTATAATTTTGCTGCATGTCATTGTGGTATATATCATGTCTTGATTGGTGAATATGTTTAGTTGTGATTTTATTTGAAGCAGAAATAATATGTGAATGCTTCATTGACCATAATTCCGACTGTTAACTACGCACTTCGTCCGAGCACATTATCGCACGTGTCATGCAAGCCATCTTAAATAACCACCTAAGCTGTCATTTGGAAACCTAACAACAGGGAAAAAAAGTTAAGCAAGAGCCCTGATGAGGGGTGATCTTATAGAGGTATACAAAGTCATGAGAGGAATAGATCGGGTAGAAGCACAGTCTCTTGCCCAGAGTAGGGGAATCGAGGACCAGAGGACATAGGTTCAAGGCGAAGGGGAAAAGATTTAATTGGAATCCGAGGGATAGCTTTTTCACACAAAGGGTGGTGGGTGTATGGAATAAGCTGCCAGAGGCGGTATTTGAGGCTGGGCCTATCCCATCGTTTAAGAGACAGTTAGACAGGGACATGGATAAGACAGGTTTGGACGGATATGGACCCAGCGCAGGCAAGTGGGACTAGTGTAGCTGGGACATTGTTGGGCGGTGTGGGTAAGTTGGGCTGAAGTGCCTGTTTCCACACTGTATCTCTCTGTGACTCTATTTTCCTCTACATATACTGCCTGTCCCATTGAGTTCTGCTAACAGTTTGTTTTTGGTTCCAGAATTGTGGCCATATTTACTTTGACAGTTCTCCAAGGTAGGAATTAGGTAGGATTTTTCAATGACACTTGGGGAACTTATTTGAATTACGACTGAGGTTGAAATGGGCAGTTCTGGAGCAAAGAACGGTTTCTCATTTATCCTGTTGATACACTCTCTCTGGCAGGAAGTGTGGTGGAGACTGGTTGCAGCATTGCAATGAAAGAAATTGAGAAAAGTATTAAAGTGGCAATGCAACCTTACTTGACACCAATCTACCATGAGTTTGGAACTGTTATGGTGCCACTGGTTAGGATTACAGTTTACTTGCCTGCCATCATGCAACAAATGTAGGATCAACAAGTTTGTGAGGGCAGCCAAATTTGAGGAGGCTGGTCTACTCTTTTGATTGAAGGAATTCAATGATTATGTGAGATCGTGAAACAACACGTGTAATGGTTAATGGTGTTCCCTGTATTACTTGGGGTTGTTGCTCAGTAGTTTCTTGTTGATTTAACTGCTGGACAGACCAAATTCATGCTGTGATTCAGTTTGCAACTTTTGGCGAATGGCCATCTTTAGCTTCTGCTTGTTTTGGAGGCAAGTCCCCTTCAGTTTGATGCAACTTTGGTCCTCATGTTGATAAACAACAATAAAAGTTTCCAAAGATGATTGAAAGACTGGATGAAAGACTGGGAAAGCTGAGAGCTCTCTAATACCTGCATTAAGGAGGCATTTAAACACACCTGAGCAATTACAAACAGCCGTGAAGCCATGTGTCTCAAATATTATGGTGCCCTGAAATGGGGGGACTATGTATAAACATAGCTGTAATTTCTAAATGGTGAAACCAAAATGTATTAAAAATAGCCTTTATTAAAATCTGACAATGTGCACTTTAACCACATGTGATTTTTTTAATTACAAATCTCAAGTTGTGGAGTACACATTGTGGAGGCAAATAAATAAATGATGAGTCTTTGTCCCAAACATTATGGAGGGCACTATAGCCATGGTGAGGTATTCATTAAAGTGCTGTTTCCATTATTAGCTGTCTGTCTCTAATCTGCATTCTCAGTTCTCAGCGGGATGGGCCCTTGGGTGTTTGGAACTTTGATGGCTGTGATGATGCCAAAGAATCCACATGCCATTGTAATCAGCACGTTTCAGGATCTCCAATATTTCTTCAGTCATTTTAGATCATGGATTTTGTCCTTGATGTATCTGTGGGCATTCTTGCAGTAGCTTGCCCAAGCAATGATGTAATCTAACACATGCCAGTGTTAATCTTGGCTAAATTGGAGAGGCTAGGACTTCAAAATGGAGTAAAAGCTTCAGGACTGCTGGGAGATTTGGTCAATTGGAATTGCTCTCTACAGAGCTGGGACAAGCTGCGAAGAGGTGCCAGTGTGTCTAGAGCTTAGATACAATTTGCAAGCAAAGAATGAGAATATCTGCCTGCCCTGTCAGTTAGGTGCAAAATGCATATAATGGATTGGATGGCTGCAAACAAGACATACACCTTGTAAATAATTGTAAATAATGTTGCAAAATTTGACTTTGCCGAGTGTTGATTTGATGAGTTATTGAGCCTTGTCTGGGTTTCCTGTAGATCAGGGTAAATGTTTCTTTTTTTTTAATAAATGTTTTTATTAGAAGTAAATACATAATAAAAAACATTTTGTTTGTTGTAGTCATACATTATTAATATTGTTTGTATTAACAATTATATAATAATTGTACTTCTATATATTTTTTTAATTTTTATATAGATAGAAAATAATAGAGGGGAAAAAAGAGACCAAAAAAATGAAAAGAGAATGGAGTAATCAGCTAATTATACATCATTGGAGATATGTTCGTGGATTATAAAATGTAATTCTTCATCTAATCTTTGATTTGGGTTTCAGTCAGGTTCTCTTGCCGAACCGGTTTGCCCCTTCAAATATTCAATGAATGGAGACCATATTCTAGTAAATAGTTCTTGTTTGTCCATTAAGACAAATCTTAATCTTTCCAAATGTAGGGTCTCCGACATTTCAATAGTCCACATTTTAATTGTGGGGGTTATAGGGCCTTTCCAAAGGGTAAATGTTTCTAAGTTTGCTTCCTTACGAAGTCCGTTTTGAATACAATGTATTGAGCTGTTGTATTATTGGGTTAGGGAAATGTCTGTTATGTATGGGGTTAATCAATGCAATTGCGTTATTAAGAGATCACCCTATGTGGTTCGGCCCCTCGAGGTCTCGGGACATATAAAAGTCCGATACCACGTGGTCCCGTGTCCATCTTCTGGAAGAACGCTTGGGACTGCGTGAACTTCTGGAGTGTCTTTGTCTGAGTGAGGCCTAGAGGGCTTGAACATGCAGACACGTGGATCGAACCCGCGGTGGGATAGGTACAGTAGTTGAACTATAATGCGCTTTTGTTAAAATAAAATGTAGTTGTTTCAAGTGCTTGATTAAGTGTTTTTACTGAAACTAGATTGGGGGGAAGCTTAGAAACGAGGAAATTACACCAGCGTGTGGATCATGGGTGGTGCCATGATGTTTGTTACATATCTCGTTTGCAAATATGGTATTGGTCATGACAACCATATTCCAAACATTTTGTCAGGAACTCCATTATAACTAACCTTGCCTATTTCTTGCCAATCTCACCATTCCAAAGATTGTGACCTTTCCAACCCTGGTTTGGAACCCAGATTGGATTAAAGTCTTACTTTACCTCAATTGTGGTTTCTAGGGTAGAGGACATTAATGTTTTTGGCTGTAATCCAGACCTGTTCTATGCAAACATGATGGGCTGCTTCTTTATTCAAGGAGTCATGAACGATGTTGAAAGCCCTATAATGCAGAGGATTATCAAAAGATCATTGCAGACCTGAATTACATTTCCACTGGAAATGTGGAACACCAGCTTGTTTTCATAAATTCTAAGACAATACATTCATGACCTAAATAGAGTCAGGAATGCTCTATTTAGGGTACTGGATTCTGATATCCATGCATCTGTATGCCAGGTGGAGATGTAAGAGATAGTGAATGCTGAGCAACAAATGCATCGTTATGTATCTCAGATATTTATCGGGTAACAGCTATAGTAGACTGAAACATCATAATTTACCATGCAGTTTGATCTATTTTTGTCAATAATGATGCCACTGGATTTTATAGAAAACTAGACTAAGTGGGACCCGTTGGGTCTCAGTCAGACGGGAGGCCTGGTCCCCCAACGCAACACATTCCACAATGCAATATTCCCCCACGCACTGTTCCCCCAACACAACGGCGGGAGCACTCTGTAGCCGGGGGACGGGGACAGATTCAGGCGGGGAGCGTCCTGCAGCCAGGGGATGGAGACGACTTCAGGCGGGGCCTGTCGGTGGCTGATGGGTGTGTGTGGGGGAGGGGGGGATGGAGGGGGGGGTGTGGGGGGTTGGGGAGGGGTGGAGGATGGGTGTGGGGGAGGGGGGTGTGTGGGTTCAGTGGGGGTGTGATGGGGAGGGGGTGGGGGAGGGGGGTTGTGGGGAGGGGTGGGTTAGGGGGTTGTTGGGGAGGGGGTGTCGGGGTGGGAGGGTGTAAGGGAGGGGGGTATAAGGAAGGGGGGGTATAAGGAAGGGGGGGTATAAGGAAGGGGGGTGGGGGAGGGGGTTTGTGGGGAGGGGTGGGTTAGCGGGTTGTGGGGGAGGGGGTGTCGGGGTGGGAGGGTGTAAGGAAGGGAGGTATAAGGAAGGGGGGGTGTGGGGAAGTGTGTGTGGGGGAGGGGGGTGTGGGGGAGGGGGGTGTGGGGAGTATAGGGGAGGGGGGGTGTAGGCTCACCGGTTCCCGGCTCCAGCTCCGACTCCACTCACCGGCTCCAGGACCCGGCTCCAGACTCACTCAGCGGCTCTGGACACATATAATTCATATAAATTGTGTTGTTGTATTCTCTTCCTGATATCTATACTAATCCATAAAAATGTTTTTTTTTTTGTGATTATTTATAGCAAGATCGCATATTCCAGCGGGTTGCAAGTTTGCCCTTATTTCATTGGCCATGGGATAGGCTCATATTTTCATGGACATCCTGAAATTTGGCATCATGGTAAGTTTTTCACTTTGATTACTATATTCTAATAACATGTACCTAAATTCTTGGAAGTGTTCTTTAACCAAAATGTATCTTTTTATTATGAATCAGCAATACAATCTGCAACTTAGTGGTTCCTCAAATCCCTAAGACCAAGGAGACGAATCCTGGTTATTGAGGAGTGCAGAAGGGTGTGCCTGGAGCAGTATCCACCATACGTCAACATGGTGATGCTGCAACACAGGACTAAATGCATACTACACTAAAAAGGCAACGTCCAATACATAGAGCGAAGTGATAATACACCCAATGATGGTATCAAAGCTATCTAGTTCTGCATTTAGTTCTAAATGGTGAGAGTCTGGAGTTCTCTAAGCAGCCTATATTCTTTTTATTCTTTTTTACCCTTTTGAATTTGATTTCCCTCTTTATTTTCCCCATCACATTTTCTGCAGATTTGCATTTCAAATTTCCTGTGCACATTCTTTTGTGGGTAGGTTTTTCTGTTTGGCAAACTTAGCACACATGCAGGCATAAACCAGGGTGAAATAACAGCATGAAAGTGCACTAAGCTTCCGACAGCGTGCGTGAACAGACACAGAAGAGCATGAAGGAAAAACATTTTGACTGCCATTACAAGTGCTGTGAAGGACAAAAGAGCAACATTCAAGAGTGCTAATCTCTCAGGCATTCATGAACACAGAGTACATCAAAACCCAAATTAAAAATCTTACTCTCAGGAATGCAGCAAAAACAAGTTTGACAAACTGAAATGATAAAGTGAGAGACAGGGAAAGGCGTGGTTACAGTTGTACCTTTGTGAAAAAATCCTTGAAGATTAAATAATACATTTTAAATGACGATTTGCAATTACAGTGCCCTCCATAATGTTTGGGACAAAGACCCATCATTTATTTATTTGCCTCTGTACTCCACAATTTGGGATTTGTAATAGAAAAAATCACATGTGGTTAAAGTTCACATTGTCATATTTTAATAAAGGCCATTTTTATACATTTTAGTTTCACCATTTAAAAATTACAGCAGTGTTTATACATAGTCCCCCCCATTTCAGGGCACCATAATGTTTGGGACACAGCAATGTCATGTAAATGAAAGTAGTCATGTTTAATATTTTGTTGCTTATTCTTTGCATGCAATGACTGCTGGAGGTCTGTGATTCATGGACATCACCAGTTTCTGGGTATCTTCTCTGGTGATGCTCTGCCAGGCCTGTATTGCAGCCATCTTTAGCTTATGCTTGTTTTGGGGTGGTAGTCCCCTTCAGTTTTCTCTTCAACATATAAAAGGCATGCTCAATTGGGTTCAGCCCAGGCCATAACACCCCCACCACCGTGTTTCACAGATGAGGTGGTATGCTTTGGTTCTTGGGCAGTTCCTTCTCTCATTCCTTCTTGGCCACTCAAGAATTGCTAATGTTTTAGCTTTGAAAAACTTTTGTTGCTTTAGCAACAATGTTTGGGATCATTGTCTTGCTGTAGAATGAACCGCCGGCCATTGAGTTTTGAGGCATTTGTTTCAACTTGAGCAGATAGGATGTGTCTATACACTTCAGAATTAATTATACTACTACCATCAGCAGTTGTATCATCAATGAAGATAAGTGAGCCAGTACCTTCTGCAGCCACACATGCCCAGGCCATAACACCCCCACCTCTGTGTTTCACAGATGAGGTGGTATGCTTTGGATTTTGGGCAGTTCCTTCTCTCTTCCATACTTTGCTCTTGTCATCACTCTGATATGTTAATCTTCATCTCATCTGTCCACGAGACCTTTTTCCAGAACTGTGGATGCTCTTTTAAATACTTTTTGGCCATTATTATTATTCGCTATAGCAATTGAACCACTCGCAGAAAATGTCAGATCTAATCCAGAAATACATGGGTATAATACTAAAGATACAATGAATAAAATTTCTCTATATGCAGATGATGTGTTAATATATATTACAAAGCCAGAAATTAGTATTCCAAATTTATTAAATCTAATAACACAATTCGGTCAGTTCTCAGGATATAGAATTAATTGGAATAAAAGTGAAATCATGCCAATAACGGAACTCAAGTTGCGTATACTACAACAATCACCTTTTAAAATAGTTGAGGAAAAATTTAAATATCTAGATATTTATGTAACTAAGGCGTATACTTCTTTATTTAAATCAACTTTCCCACCTTTACTGAATAAACTAAATAAGAATATTCAATACTGGAAAACACTTCCTATTTCAATGTTCGGTAGAATTAATGCTATAAAAATTATCTTTCTGCCGCAATTATTGTACTTATTTCAGTCAATCCCGATATATATTCCAAAATCTTTTTGTTTTTTTAGACTCTACTGTTACAAGTTTCATCTGGGATTACAAGAATCATAGAATAAATAAAAAACATTTATGTAAATCAAAGATTAATGGAGGCTTAGCTCTACCAAATTTTCTGTTTTATTTTTGGGCAGTCAATATTAAAAACATGAATTTTTGGCTGGAAGAAATGGATCAACAACCAGACTGGTTAAGGATGGAAAAGGAGGACTGTTTACCTTTTGAAATCGGTTCGATTGTATTTGCAACAACAAAATTGCACAAAAAAACCTATAGGGAAAACCCTATAATATATAGTGGTACACAAATCTGGAAACAACTAAAAAGGGTCTTAAAATTGGATAATATACCACTCTGTCTCCCTATTGTAAACAACCCCTTATTTAAACCTTCCATGCTGGATAAAGGTTTGACACAATGGAAAAACCATGGAATCAAAAAGATGGAACACCTTTATAAGAAAGGCACTTTTCTTTTATTTCAGGAATTACAACAGATTTCCGGATTACATTCAAATAATTTTTTCCGATATTTACAACTCAGAGATTATGTTAAATCAAATACACAAGATTAGAGGAATAAGGAACCAGAAATCCTTGATGAATGTTTGAAGAATCATCCTAATACAGAAAAACTAACAACTTATATTTATAATACCCTTCTAGATAGCGAGATACCATCGACGATAGCATATAGACATACATGGGAAAATGAAATAAACCAACCGATAATGAAAGATATATGGGACAAAAGTTTACAGTATATACACCAATGCTCGTTAAATGCCAGACATGCTTTAATACAATTTAAAGTATTACATAGATTACATTACTCAAAAGTTAAATTGAATAGAATCTACCCACAGATCTCCTCTATCTGTGATAAATGTCAGCATCCAGAGGCTAATTTAACACATACTTTTGCAAATTGTATAAAAATTAAGAATTTCTGGACCGAGATTTTTAGAATAACTTCTGAAGTTATTAATATTAAATTGGATCCGGACTCAAAATTAATAATACTTGGAATATCGGAACAAAGTCTAATACTTACAACAAGTCAAAGAAATTTCCTAGATTACAGTATAATAATTGGGAAGAAATTAATATTAAAATTTTGGAAAGGCCCTATATCCCCCACAATTAAAATGTGCATTACGGAAATGTCAGAGACCCTACATTTGGAAAGAATCAGATTTGCCCTAATGGACAAACAAGAAGTCTTTGTTAGAATATGGTCTTCTTTCATTGATTACTTGAAAGGGTAGATCGGTTCGGCAGGGAACCCTAACTGAAACTTGGACTCTGGATTAGATGAAAAGTTATATTCTATATTCCTTGATCTTATCTCCAATGACGTATTAATGGTAAATTATTCCATTCTTTATGGTTTCTTTTTGACATTCTATTTTTCTCTCTGTTTCTCTCTCTTTAAAAAAATTATTAAAGACAAAATGATTCATTTGATAATATTAATAATGTATGATTGTTGCACACAAAATACTACTATCATAATATGTGTTTGCTAATATACTGCTTACCTACTCTAATAAAATATATATATATAAAATTTAAAATAAAATAAAATTTTAAAAAATGTAAAAAAACTTTTTGGCAAACTAACCTGGCCATCCTACTTTTGCGGCTAACAAAGTTATTTGCATCTTGCAGAGTAGCTTCTGTATTTCTGATCATGGAGTCTTCTGCGGACAGTGGTCATTGACAAATGACTCCTGAAGAGTGTTCCTGATCTGTAGGACAGGTGTTTGGGTTTTTTTCTTTAATGTAGAGAGAATTCTTCTGTCATCAGCTGTGGAGGTCTTTCTTGGCCTGCCAGTCCCTTTGCGATTAGTAAGCTCGCCAGTGCTGTCTTCCTTCTTAATGATGTTCCAAACAGTTGATTTTGGTAAGCCTAAGGTTTGGCTGATGTCTCTAACAGTTTTATTCTTGTTTCTCAGTCTCATAATGGCTTCTTTGACTTTCATTGGCACAACTTTGGTCCTCATATTGAATAACAGCAATAAAAGTTTCCAAAGGTGATGGAAGGACTGGAGTAAAGACTAGGTGCTGAGAGCTCTCTTATCCCTGCATTAAGGAGGCAATTAAACACACCTGCGCAATGACAAATGCATGTGTCCCAAACATCATGGTGCCCTGAAATGGGGGGGGGACTAATGGTGAAACCAAAATGGATAAAAATGGCCTTTAATAAAATGTGACAATGTGCACTTTAACCATATGTGATTTTTTTTTTCTATTACAAATGTCAAATTGTGGAGTACAGAGGCAAATAAATAAATGATGGGTCTTTGTCCCAAACATTATGGAGGGCACTGTATTTAAAGTGTTTAGTGTGGTAGAATGTCCAAAGCAATCTGTTCTCAAGCAAACCTTGAATGGAGCTTTATAAGAAGATGCCATACAGGACAAAACTAGCCAAAGTTTAATCAAAGTGCTAGGTTATAAAAACGACCCTAAGTGAGGAGTGGTAGAGAAGTTGAGAGATTTCCAAACAAAGGCAAAATTGCTCATTAAAATGCAGGAAAAATGGGAGACAAGAATTCTGGTTTGTTTTTAGAAATTGTTAATTATTATTATTATGATTATTAATGTTTTAATACATTATAAAGTGAATAAGGAAACAGGTCGCCTGCTCAAATTATTGTTGTTGATGACTGTGGTTATATAATTCA
This sequence comes from Raja brachyura, assembly GCA_963514005.1. The sequence goes on from OY740787.1 coordinate 66,612,434, forward strand.
TTTTTCTCAATGGAAAATTCTGTAGGAAATTCAAGCCTCTTAGCTTGGCTCAAACTTTACATTCATCAGAAAACTGCCAGTCACTCTCTTGGCAGCTTGTGGACAGGTTGGACATTTGCCAACTGCACAACCTTTCATCTTAGTGTTCAAGAGTGCCTACCTGTCAAGTTACTGATTAAATACAATTCATGCCCAAAAGATTATGTTATAACAAAATCTTAACAAAATATTTTTTTTCCATAATTGTTGAAGAATGATTTTGTGATTAAATCTTTTCACGCATATTATAATATGCAATGGGTGGCATGATGATGCAGTGGTAGAGTTACTGCCTTAAGGGCCTGTCCCACTTAGAAGACCTCCACCGAGACCTCTGCCGACCTTATGCAACTTTTTTTTAAAACCACGGTCGCGGTGACCTACGAACTCCTACGACCTTCCTCAACTATGTGTACGATCTACGATCTTCCAAGACTATGTTGAAGACTTCCTACGACTGTGTTGAAGACCGCCCTCGACTATGAAGAAGACCTCCTTCGACTATGTTGAATACTGGCTTCGACCATGTACGTTGGTCTCTGGCAAATCATTGTGAACAATGCAAGCAAGGAAGGAGGATCTTAGTAAAAATACAACTACTGCTGTTTGCAGTAGCCCTTTTGCTTCAGCAGCCTTTTAAGAAAGGCAAAAGGAGAAGAGCAAGTGTGAAGAGGAAGAACAAGATGAGGTCTCAATGGGTGAATGGAGACGATGTGATGGACTGTCCCAGTACACCAGATGACTGGAAGAGAGTGGCGCTGGGCTTTGACAAAAGATGGAACTTTAAGCACACATGTGGGGCGTTGGATGGCAAGCATGCCATTCTTGTTCCTGTACCCTTCATTTTCCTTTTCGTACAGGATGGCATCCTGCGGGAACCATTCCTCAAGGTCCCCCTCCTGCTGCCTGGTGAAGGTGTAGGGCATAACCTTCCTCCAGCCCTCCCTCACCACTAATGGGGTCATTAGTGATGATATAATGTACTTCATTAATGTTAATATGGTAATTACATAGTAATTCCCAGATTTACCTATTTTCGTACAATACATGAATACTATTTTCATACAATAACTGAGGTTTCTATTTTGTTCATCTCTTTTAAATCTCACAAGATCGATACATAGACCATCTTAGTTTTTGCTATCTGACAAATTTTGATCCGATCAATTTTTGCTCTGATTCACAAATTCTTGTCTCAATTGTTCTATTTGTATTCTTTGATCTTCATATGTGAATTTCCAAGCATCAGTTTAAAATTTATATTTTTACCAATTTGAACTCCTTTTTATGATTTAACAAACTAGGATTCAATAATTCGTTTTTCTGTTCCATTTACTATTATGTATGTTAGCAAGATTCCCTTTTTTAATTATCACTTTTCAAGGCATTTCTCCATTCTCTTCTCATAACTCATTTTCTGACACTGGGGATCAACCTTATGGCTCTCTTCCGCACCACTTCCAGACTTCAATGCTTCCTTTGTGTCTCCATGACCAAAATTGTAATTGAGTTATGTTCTGACCAGAGACTTTTACATTTTCTGTGTGACATCCTGCATTTCATATTCTACTGATTTGCCAGTATAGGTCAGCAGTCCGATTTCAACGTTAAATATTGCTATGGAATGATTGGACACACTGATTCTAGAAATCTGCCTCAGCATAAACTCCTTTCATTTTTTTTCTTGAAGCTGCTGCGGTTGATCAATGGAGCTGGAATGTTGGTCATTATTTTCACCCAGTGTTATACTTCATATTCCTCTGCACTATATTTGCTGATTGTGTAAAAATAAAATTCAGTTAATTAACTAAAGGTTCCTTTATGTCTGCTCATCTTTAACTTTTCTCCTTCTATAATATTATGTACAAATGGCCATTGTTATATGCTCTTGAATTCAAGTTCAAAGGTTTAGACAATAGATAATAGGTGCAGGAGTAGGCCATTCGGCCCTTCAAGCCATCACCGCCATTCAATGTGATCATGGCTGATTATCCACAATCAGTAGCCTGTTCCTGCCTTCTCCCCATATCCCCTGACTCTGTTATCTTTAAGAGCCCTATCTAGCTCTCTCTTGAAAGTATCCAGAGAACCGGTCTCTACTGCCCTCTGAGACAGAGAATTCCACTCTCTGTGTGAAAAAGTGTTTCCTCATCTCCGTTCTAAATGGCGTACCCCTTATTCTTATTTCAAAGTTATTTTATTGTCAGGTGTACCAATTAAGGTACAGTGATATGTACCTTAATTACAAACAGCCATACAAAAAAAGGAAACAAGACACACAACTACACAAATGTTAACATAAACATCCACCACAGCAGATTCCCCACATTCCTCACTGTGATGGAAGGCAAAAAAGTCCAATCTTCTTCCTCTATATTCTCCCGCGGCTGGGGCAGTCAAACCAACCGCAGTTGGGCGATCGAAGCTCCCGCAGCCGGCGGTTGAAGCCTCCGCGTCAGGGCGATTGAAACTCCTGTATCGGGGCGATCGAAACTCCCGCATCGGAACGGTCGAAACTCCCACGGCTTGGAGTTCCCGAAGTAGGTCTCTGACCAGAAACCGCGGGCTCCGTGATGTTAAGTCTGCAGGCACCCGCAGTTGGAGCTCCGAGGTCGACCCCTGGCAAAGGGATCGCGGGCTCCGTGATGGTAAGTCCGCGGGCACTCCCGGTCCATCTCCAGCAAAGGCCACCAACTCCTTACTGTTAGGCCGCATTGCGGACTAAACATTAAACAAAATGTTAACAGGATACAACAAAAAAAAAATCGCATCTCCGTCGAGGTGTTCCTTTGCCTCCGTAAATCGGACTTACTGTCAATCTATTGCATTATTAAGAGGATGAAGAAAACAAGCACAAAAAAATAAAATAAAACATCAATGATACTAAAGGTAAAGATATCCAATTGAGTCAAGGGATCAGAAATGATTGCAATAAGAAGTGACAGAGATCTCAATATGCTGTGAAAAGTCTGATCTTTCCAGGCCTTTGAGGACTATTATAGGTAAATGAATAGAAGAGATGGCATTCAACTGAGATAAATTCACCATTATTAATTTATGTTGCTGTTTTTTGTATTCCACAAATTTTCAAGAATGTAGAGACTTATTGCAATCGTTTCTGATCCCTTGATGGGATGTCTTTACTTTTAACATAATTGGTGGGGGGTTTTATTCTTTGGAGCGCAAAACGTTAAGGGGGGGCTTGATTGAGGTCTTTAAAATGATGAAAGGGATAGACAGAGTTGATGTGGATAAGCTTTTCCCATTGAGGGTAGGGAAGATTCAAACAAGAGGGCATGACATGAGAATTAAGGGACAGAAGTTTAGGGGTAACATGAGGAGGGACTTCTTTACTCAGAGAGTGGTGGCTGTGTGGAATGATCTTCCAGCAGAAGTGGTGGAGGCAGGATCGATTTTAACATTTAAAAGTAAAGTGGATAGGTATATGGACGGGAAGGAAATGGAGGGGTATGGTCTGAGTGCAGGTAGATGAGACTAGGGGAAAATAAATGGTCAGCACGGACTGGAAGGGCCGAGAAGACCTGTTTCCGTGCTATAATTGTTATATGGTTTGGAACTTTTTGACAGTTTTCTCCCCTCTCCTACCTTATAACTGCTAAGTTGGGATCTCACTCCAGGACCTCACTCGGTCATTTATGGCGGTTCACATTTTGGAAGGGCTGTTAAACGATGAAGGGGTCATAATGTAGCTCTAGCTTGCATCAAGTAAAATCTGCATGGAATCATTACTGCTATGAATCACTCAGCTATTACTCAGCAGTAGAAATCCTGGCAGATTTTCCCTCGGAACTTACGTCAACATTTTCTGCTTAGCTAAGGGTAACTGAGCATCACAATTGTATTGACTCCTATATGTAACCAGGTTACATCCGGTATAAATCAAAAATCCACCCTAGGTGCTTCCCCATTTGAATCTTTCTATCAGTAATTGGGATAAATATTTTGAAACATTTTCGGAAATTCTGTGAGCAACTCTACCATCAACAGCATTGCTCTTGCACAATATTTAACTATTGCATAGTGATGCCTGTAAATTTAGCTGGTCTGGCCATATTGAGAACCAGTAAACTGGTAACAATTTAATTTCATGACATTAAATTAACAGAAATTCAAAAATGAGGTTCGCTGAAGCTAACAAAATCTACTTCACTTCAATTTGTATAGAATTTGAGGCTTTGATAATATAGCAGGCCATTCAGTCCACCATGCCTGTGTTGACTCGCTGAAAGGACAATCCAATCATTACCATGTATGTCCCTGCTCTTTTGCACAACGCTGCAGTTAATTCACATATCTCTAATTCCCTTTCATAAGTCACTATTGAATTTCTTTGTACTACCCTTTGGTACAATGCATTCCAGATAATGACCACATGCTGTGTTAAAGAATGTCATTGAATCATAGAAATTTACATCAGAAAAGATCTATCATGTCCATGTTGTTCAAAAAAGCAGCTGTTTCCCAGTTTTTGGTCAGTAGCCCTCGGTTACAGCTCTTCAATGCTCTTCAGTGTGTTTCAAATGTGATAAACGATCCTGTCTCCATTGCCCCGACAGACACAGAGTTCCAGACCTCTACTACTTTTTGGGAGACAGAATTTTTCCATTGCCCTCCTTTCATCTTTTCTTAAATCCTTGTCTCTATATCTCTCTGCCGATGGAAATAGATTCACCTTTTCATGCTGCCAAGATTATCATATCTCTTTTATATCTGTCAGTCTCCTTTGTACCAAAGAAAATAACCCCAGAATAGTCAGCCACTCTTCATAACTACCTGACTGGATGACCACAATGTTTCAGGCTACAGAATCTGTGTCTCTGAGCACCACAGGGGCCCCACAGGGGACGGTCCTCTCTCCCTCCTGTTCACCATCTACACCTCGGACTACAGATATAACTCGGACTGCAGGCTTCAGATGGCTCTGCATTGTGGGCTGCATCAGTGAGTAGAGGGTAGCTGAATACAGAGGTGTTGAGTGGTGTGGGCTGAATCACCTGCAGCTCAACACCGACAAGACTTAGGAGTTAATGGTGGACACTAGGAGGAGAGGAACATCCCTGTCCCGGGTCTCCATCAATGGTGTGGATGTGCAGTTTACCAGGGAGTACAAGTACCTTGGAGTGCACCTGGACAGTAAACTGGACTGGTCCAGGAATGCTGAGGCCCTGTACAAGAAGGGACAGAGCCAGCTGTACTATTTGAGGTGGCTGCACTCCTTCAACGTCTACAGTAAGATGCTGCAAATGTTCTACCAATTGGTGGCAGCCAGTGTCATCTTCTTTGCTGCCGTGTGCTGGGGCAGCAGGGCGAAGGTCGCGGACACCAATAGGATTAACAAACTTATCAGGAAGGTTGGCTGGCGGAGTTGGATTCATGGGACGTGGTCTTGGAGGGGAGGATGCTCCTCAAATTGCGGAACATCCTGGACAATACAGCTCACCCCCTCCATGACACACTGGTCAACCTGAGGAGTACCTTCTGCAACAGACTGGTTCCACCAAAATGCAGGACAGAATGCCACATGAGAGCCTTTGTCCCTGTGGCTATCAAACTGTACAACTCCTCCCCATTCTATCTTAGGGTAGACTTACTCCCTCTCCCCCTCCCCCCCCCCCCCCCCCCCCCGGCTTTGTACATCCCCAATCCGTTCCACTCGTCACTTTAATTTCATGTTTCATGTGCTTTTTTTTTAAATGACCATTGGCAGATCAATTTCCCTCCTGGGATAAATAAAGTTCTATCGTATCGTATAACCATAACTCTTCAGTCCTGGAAATATCCTTGTAACTCATTTTTGTATTTCCCCCTGTTGTACAATGATCAATCTGTGCATTATACTCTAACTATAGCATAATTAGTTTTATTGCACAGTTCTAGCACAATCCCTGCTCTTTACTTCAACCAAGAAAACCAAATACTAGATACATAGAAATATCAGCTGAACCACTTTAGCCACCTCTCATACTACTTTCAGAGATGCACCGCATATGATCCAGATCATTGAAATCTTTATTTGCTGCAGCTTTACGATCATTTTAAATGCAACAACAATAACTATAAAACACTGTTATTCTAAGTAAAACAAGTATCACTTGCCAAGTTTTCTCCCGCACCCCCCTTGTTTTCTCAGCTTTCCTCCCCCCACTTCTACTTCAGTCTGAAGAAGGGCCTTCAAATCTTTGGCCTTCCATTCTCTCCACAGATGCTCAGATTTTGCCTGACCCACTGGATTACTTCAGCACTTTGTATCTTGCTCTGGCCACACAATCATGGGTATAGAGAGAACAGAGCAGGAGACTGAGGGCAAAATCCTGAGGTGATCCTATACTGGTGGTCAGCGAGGAGGAGGTGTTGTTGCCAATCTGTGGATTGAGATCTCCAATGAGAAGGTTGTGGATCCAGTGGCATTGGGGGGAGCAGGGACCCTCTTCCCTGAGTCTGACAATGAGTATGGGAGGGATGATGGTGTCGAACACTGAGCTGTAGTTGATGAACAACAGACTGACTTATGCCTTCCTGGTGTCCAATGGGCAACAGTGGGGAGCCAGCGAGGTTGCATGCGTTTCTGATCTGTTAACGTGGTAAGTGAATTGAAGTGGATCTAGGTCATTACTGAGACCGGAATTGATTTGCATCATAATTTCATAATGCTTCAGCACAATGGATGTGAGTGCAACTGCTGAGTTGTCATTGAGCTTGTTCTTCTTGGGCACTATTGTTATGATGTCTTTATGGGGACCTTGGACCGTAGTACTGAAAGGTTAAAGGTGTCTGCAAAAACTTCCGAAAAGAAAGAGCTCAGGCATTGCAAAGAAAAGTGGGCAGTTAAAATAAGACTTCAGTGAGAGAAAGCAAAGTAGAATGTAGAAGCTTAGTTGGTCCAGGCTTTGAGAACATGGCTGGGTATAGCATCAGGACTGGACGTTTTCTGAGGGTACACACTCGTGGAAGGATTGTTTGGCAATGGCCAATGGATACTGAGATAACAGGATCATTGGGGACTGGGGGGACAGTGAAGGATCAATGTTTTTCTCCTTTTTGAAGGGAGCATAGAAAGCATTGAGCTCATCCAGAAATTATGTGTCATTGTCCACTTGAACTACTCTGTTTCTCCTTACAGAAAGAGATTGCATGCATGCCCGGCGACCGTTGCCAAGCACCTGTCTTAGCCTCCAGTTTAGTCCATCGCAATGGCCTTATGAAGCTCATACTTGGACTTCTTGTATGGCTCTGGAATGCCTGACTTGTATGCCACAAATTTGGTCCCCAATAGATTAAAGTTCTCCTAGTTCATCCAAGGCTTCTGGTTACTCCAAGATCCCTTTATTTCTCTGGGTTACTTGATATCCTACCATTTAATGTGTATTCCATTGCATTGTTGCTCTGTTCAAATGCATTACCTCAATTTTTCACTAGGTTGAATTCCATTGGCTACTCTATGCATACTTCATAATCACGGTCCCTACATTTTAGTCCAAATCATTAATATATGTCATGAAAGACAGGAGCCTGCTGTTTTCTGTAAAATTCCAATGCATGTGGTCCTCTTGTCAGTAAAGGCTAATTACTATTTCACTATGCCTTCTCTCACTGTTTTAATCTAACTACTCATTTTTCTTTCACTGCACGAGCTTTTACTTTGCTCGCCAATTTAGCATGTGGTGAACCTTGTTAAAAATCTCCATAGACCACGATAAATGTACTATCCATACAAACTTAAAAGTTTGTTTAAATTAGGTGGATACTATCAAACCAATTGGCTAGCTACCCAATACTGCTTATGCCTGATTACTTGAGCCTTTAAATCGTGATTTAAGCAATTCCTGTGATTTTTTTTCCTACCACTAACGTTTGACTGACCCACTTCAGTTAAAGAGTCATTTCGCAGAGAAACAGGTCCTTTGGCCCACACATCAATGCCCATTTACACATCTTCCATTTGCCTGCATTGGGACTGTCCATCTGTTCCATGCCTGTTCATGTGCCTGTCTAAATGCTTCTGAACGTGGTCATTGTATCTGATTCCACTATCTCTAGCAGTGAGTGCAAAATATCAATCACTCTCTGGATATTTAAAATATTCCCGCAGATCCCCTTTAAAATGCCTTCCTCTCTCCTTAAAACTATGCAATAGTTCTACCACGGGGAAAATATTTTATTTATCATACCTGTGCCTCCCCCAATTTTATATACATTTTTGTCAGATGACCTTTCAGTTTTCTTTACTCTAGGGAAAACAAGCCTGGCCTAGCCAGTCTCTCCTCATAACTAATGTTGTCTAATCCTGGTATATAGCTTTCTTCTTTCCTAAACAAATAACTATATTAATATTTTTCCGATACCTGTCATTAAAGAAGATTGAAAAATTATATACATAGCCTGCACTAATTCCAAGCTTGCTTCCACACAAGGATACATTTTATCAGAGCCTGCTGATGTTTCCTTTTTTAGAAATATTAAACTGTTAATTAAGTTAAACTGTTAATTAGAGATTATTAAAATTGTCTGCTCTATCGTTATAATTTCCAGATATTTGCATTTCTTATGTAAGTACCTTTATCAACTTGCTGTTCAATGATGATAGATGCAAAGTGATCGTTCTGATATGTATATATTTTCTTCTTCACACATAGCCCACAATTTTAGCCTCTAATTGTACCTACTTTTGACTTTGTTACTCTCTCCATTCAGATGTTTACAAATAACTATATTAATATAGTTATTTGTTTACATTTGCTTCAAATAACAAAATGAAGTGTATGTCTGAATTATGTTATGGTCTAAGTGTTTCAGATATTTCAATTTTGAGTAGATTATGTGGTATTAATTTACACACATCTGATGATTAATTGTTTTCATTTTTCTATAGGCTTTGATTCATTACCAGTAATATGAAAATAAATTGTTAGATTACCACATTTAAGAAATTTCAAGGATTTTATGTTTGATTGTTATATATCTAGTTCAGATCATTAATATCTCAAATTTGTTTCTGTCATCATAATAGCTAATACAAATGCCTTACTGATGGAAGAGGGAATGACATTTACTATAGGTAAGTATTGACATCACAGCTGATGGACTCTAAATACTTAAAATGCAATTCCAATGCTCGGACAATGAGTTGAAAAGCCAAACTTACAATATGATTTTTCTGAAGAAATAACTGACATGGCATTTACATTCCACACCTACCATAAAATGATTATGCTCTAAATAATGAAAGCATTTTTGCTGCTTTAATATTACAATAGCAAAATCATTGTGAAATGTGAGGAAGATAAAGGGAGGCTTTGGGGTATATAAGCAGGCTAAATGAATAGGCAAGAACATGGAATACAATTCCCGAAAATATAACGTCATCCACCTTGGTAATAAAATAAAGGTAAAAAAAACTTTAATGGTGAGAAATTTAAAGCTTTTGGTGTTCAGAGGGCCCCATGCTGCCCATTTTCATAAATCATTGAAAGTTAACACAAAGGTACAGCAAGCAATTAGGAAGGCAAATAATGTTGGCCTTCATTGCAAGAGGATTTGAGTGGAAGAATAGAGACATCTTGCGCCAATTATGAAAGTCCCTGGTGAGACTGCATCTGGAATATTGAATATTGTGTAAGCGTCTGGCCTCCTTACCAAAGAAAGGATATCATTTTGATAGAGGGAGTGCAGCAACAGTTCATGAGATTGATTTGTGCGAAGGTGAGTTTGTCATATAAGGAGAGATTAAACAGACTGAGTTTATACTCCAGAGTATAGAAGAATGAGAGTTGATCTTATTGAAACAGAAAATTCATAAGGCTTTTGACAGGATAGATGTTGAGTTGATGTTTCTCCTGGCTCCTTGTTTGTCTAGAACAAGGAGTGACAGTCTTAAAATAAGGGGTCAGCAATGCAGGGAGAGTTGAAAAGAAACGTCTTCACTCAGAGTGTAGTGAATCAGTTGAATTCTTAACCCAAATGCGCTGGAAAGGTTCAGGCACAGTATATTCAAAACAAATACTTTTTTTGATGTAGATTTTAAAGAAAATGTGAGATATGGGATTAGTGCAGGAAAGTGGCATTAAGGTAAAAAATCATCTGTAATAAGCATGAGGACAAATGATTTTTGCTTTTTCTTAAATTCTAAAGTAACATTTCATTAAGTATTCCATATGTTTAAAAGTTTTGTGACTAAATATTGGCAAGTAGTTAGATTTTGTCAATGTATTTTTGTTGCATTGACTACTTTTGAGTTAATGTTTGTGGTATTCCCATCTTATTGACTTGAGTGTACACAAAAGGCTGGAGAAACTCAGCGGGTGCAGCAGCATCTAAGGAGCGAAGGAGATAGGCGACGTTTCAGGTCGAGACCTTTCTTCAGACCTCAGTGGCTATTCCACTGGGTCTTCCCCATCCCCCCCCTACCATGTAACCCCTGCTTTTCCCCACCCACACCACAGCCCCCATCCCCCTCCTACCATGTAACCCCTGCTTTTCCCCACCCACACCACAGCCCCCATACCCCCCCCACCCCCTGACCACCCTCCACCCCCCCCCACCACACAACACTCGTCCTCAGTGCACTCACCTGCCTTCCTACGGCCACAACCCCCATCCTTCCCCCTCCGTCCCCACCTCAATGAGTTCCGCGCCCACCACGACTTGGAGCTCTTCTACCGTCGCCTCCGCCTCACAGCGTTCTTCCACGGGAACAAGTCCTCACCCCCCACTGATGATCCCTGTTCCTGTCTCCCACCAACCCCCTCCTCGTGGACCCCCCCCTCGTGGCCCTCCGGCTTCAGAACTCTTTATACAGAACTGCCGTCGGGACATCAACCGCCTCGACTTCTCCACTACCCTGTCTCACTCCAATCTCTCTCCCCCGAACGTACTGCCATCGACTCACTCCGTAACAACCCAGACTGGGTTATCAAACACGCCGACAAGGGAGGTGCCGTGGTAGTCTGGCGCGTTGATCTCTACAAAGATGAGGCCACGCGCCAACTCTCGGACACCTCCTCCTACTTACCCCTGGACCATGACCCCACTGACGAGCACCAGGCCACCATCTCGAGTACCATAACCGACTTCATCAACTCCGGCTCCCTACCCCCCTGAGCCTCCAACCTCATCGTTTCCCAGCCCTGCACGGCCCGATTTTACCTTCTCCCCAAAATCCACAAACCCGACTGCCCCGGCAGACCCATTGTCTCTGCCTGTTCGTGCCCCACCGAACACATTTCCACATACCTTGACTCCATCCTATCCCCCTTTGTTAAATCCCTCCCCACCTATGTTCAAGACACCTCAGACTCTCTCCATCAGCTCCGCGCATTCCATTCTCCAGGCCCCCATCCTCTCATCTTCTCCATGGACGTCAAATCCTTCACTCCTTAGATGCTGCTGCACCCGCTGAGTTTCTCCAGCCTTTTGTGTACCCTCGATTCGCCAGCATCTGCAGTTCCTTCTTTAACAACTTATTGACTTGAGTGTGTGGTTTAACATTTTTAGTACTCGTTCCTCGGCGTAACTTATTGAAACATTACAATGCTGAATTCATAACCATGTAGTTAACGTTTGTTAGAAAACAAAATCTGCAGCATGAGGAAAGCCGCATTTATTGATTGAACCTAATGCCTTGAGTTAAAGTTTAAGGGGAGCTAGTTGAGTGGTTTAAAAAAAAACCCAAAGGATTTGATGAAGTAGATAAAGTGAAAATCTTTCTTTTAGTGATGGATGCCGCAACCTGACCTTGAAATTACATCCAAATCACTCTGAGAATAAAAAATAAGAAATCTGGACATCATTGAGGGTAGCCTGATTTTAAATGTCAAAGTTAGATTATACAATTGTTTTTAAAATAGGCAAGAGTTGATAGGCAAGATCACCCATGGTCTATATAAATGATAATGGAATAACAAGGAACTGCAGATGCTGGTTAACACCAAAGAAAGATATAAAATGCTAGAGTAACTCAGCGCATCAGACAACATTGGAGAAAATGGATAGGCAGCATTGTGGGTGGGAACCCTTCTTTAGACTGATTGCACATAGGTGGGAAAGAAAACTGGGAGAAAGGAGCGGTGGGACAGAGCATGGCCGGTAATAGGTGAACACAGGTGATGGGGTTTAGTGGAGCTCTGAAGGACTAGATGGCCAGTTTCTGTTCTTTGTTGGCAGTACTTTTCTTTCCTATACAAACATCAAACTGGATTTTAAAAGAAAGACTTGGGAGGTCAGGCAGTATCTATGGAGAGAGAAAAACGTCACAGCTCAGTGAACTTTCATCTGAAATTTTGATTCTCTCTTCGCAGATACTGCCTGATCTGCTGAGTATTACCAGCACTTTCTATTTTCTAACATCTGTAGTTTTTGGCTTTTCAATTAGTGAGACATAGATAGGTTGGCTACGCAGAAATAATTACACTCCAATACAACCCAGCAGCAATCAAACTGAAATGTGGTTGATGCACCATGAAATTAGTTGAAATTCCAACATGATGGCAGTTGAGATGCCAAAATAAGCTCTAGATCTATAAATGAAATATTAAATCATGGTGAAAAATGTCCTTTGAGCAACCCTATTAGTCCTATTCCTTGATCAATGGATTATACCAAGCAGATATCAGGCTTCGAATTAAGAAGTTTCTACACATAACTACATTAGCTCAACTGTCTAATTGTTTTCTATTTCACATTTAACCTGCTTCTTAACCACTTTATAGCTTCTTCAAAAATGTACCAGTAATTTCATCTTTTCAAGTTCTGACTTCCCTTCTAACTATGTATAACTCACGATGAAAGGAAAGCACAGGCATCTAGACTACAACTTTCTGTGATAACTGTGTAACTATCCTTGTATGTATCATCTGAATTCCAGAGCCAATTTTGATGGAAGGTTCCCCAGAATTTAACATCCTGCAGGATGGATGGACTGCTGTTACTACAGATGAGCTGAGGTGCAGATAATTATTTTTTTAGTTGATTTTATTTCTGAAACTGTCCTTTGTGCTACTAGTATTTGTTACTAGGAATCATTTGCTAAAATGTATTTGTTGCATTTTGTCCCCCAAATAATGTATACATTTCCGTAAATGTTATTTTATTTAGGTCAGCCCAGTTCGAACACACTATATTAATAACCTCAGAAGGAGCAGAAATTCTAACCAAATTGCCGGAGGAAGATCAAGGGTAAACAGGAAAAACTGACTCGATGCAGGAAAGGCATTTAATCGACTTCCTGAGGAGAGAGTTTCAAGGCTGCACTGTTGTTAACACCGCCAATGATCACTGGAACTGGGTCAAAATGTAACTATATTGGAAATTTATTGTGCTTGGAATTTGATACTTTATCTAATGGCTTCTGACATGCGTCTTTTTAATAAATAGTTTGAGCGTAAGGATGCTATTTTAAGTGTCTTTGGCTCCAAATCTGCAACTAATCAAGATAAATGAAATGTTTCACCGAAGTTCCAATAGCATGTTGAGAAAGATGCGATCTAAAGTATCTGCCGATAGGAGTACTCCAATAAAGAGAAACAGTTCAAAGAGAAACAAAGGTTACACAGCTACCTATTCGTGTTTGTGTTGCAAAATTATTTCAAAGGGAAAATGAAACTTGTACATACTCTATATAGAACTGAGCTCATTTTTAATTTAAAGCCATTGAAATGCCTGACATGATGGGAATTACATTTTTGCGAAAACGTTACTCGTGCTGATGTTTGCAGATTAACCAACAAATTATTAACCATTTGAGTTTTCAGAAGTTAATATTTTGACAACTGATCGCATTATGCCAATTAAGATGAGCATTGTTAGAAATAGTACAGTGTTCATAGAAGAAATTATTTTTGCACTTTGATAAATGTTTCAAGTACGTGTTATTGTTTTTCACTGGTTTATTTTTGCACCACGGAATGACCTGTTTGAAAAGTTTCTACCAATATAATATTCTCTTAGCGAAATATAATGGTTATCACATCGTCATATTTTCCAGGAAAATATCTGCTTCCCAGGGATACTTATGGTACACTCGTAAAGCTAGAAATGTAGCATGGTCTTTAATATCCTCAAATTATATCATTCATTGTTCTCTGTTCACTATTTATCTGAAACTTCAATTCACACAACAACGACGGGATTTATGACTGTTTTGATGTCTTTTTACAAAGTTGGATTATTATCACCATGTACACTAAAAAGTGCAGGTGGAAATATCACTTCACAGAACCGATTTAGGAATTTCAGATTTGTATCTTAAAATGTTGATGAGAGAGAGAATTTGTAATGTAACCAGTTATGGATGCAGAGTGGAATTGTGATATAGAGATGTGAGAGATGAGATTGTAAAACTATATTTTATTTAATAAAATATTATTATCTTCCTCCCAGCTCTGTTGTGTTAGGGCATTTCCTGTTACTCGTGAAATTTGGATTGTTTACATTTATACATATACCGTTCTCGGTAGTTAGTATTTTTATGGACTATCCCAGAATGTGAAATACATTTATGTTTAGGAAATATGATCACAAATCCCACAGATTGTATTCGATTGTTTAATTTTCTAAAAATAAAATTGCAGTATCTATTTTTTTGTGGCATAGTTAAGACTGTTGAAAGTGTTAGCACATTTGTTTTGTTTAATTTCCTTTTGTTTTCTATCTAAATAACAGTTCAAACAGTATTTCGTTCCAATCAATTGTTTCTGTACGGGCCAGTCAGCAAGCTCAAGAGCTACTTGTTTTTTTTGCGATAGATTGTAAGACTGGCCCCCAAGGAAATACCAGGTATTTGCCTATAATAAACTTATAGACAATGATTACAATATAATATAATGGCCATGTGTATAAACTCTAATGCAGGGGCCACGAAACGTTTCAGCATGAGGGCCACATTATATATTTGGCACATTTTTGTGGGCCGTACACACACACTCACTCACACACACTCTCACACACACACTCACTCTCTCACACACACACACACCCATTCACACCCGCACCCCCGCACACACACTCACTCACACACACAAACCCCCACACTCTCGCACACACTCTCACACACACTCTCACAAACTCACTCACACACTCACCCGCTCACTCACTGGGGCCGCCGCTGTCGCCGATCTTTACCGTCTCCCCAGGGCCATCGACGGTAATCTGCACACAAACCCTCAGCTTGATAGCCTACGGCAAACTGGCGTAAGTTCCCGCACTACCTCAGAACCCACTGAATAGCCTGCCGCACGGAACGTGTTAAGAGCTTGCTGCGGGCCGGATAAAATCTCGTGATGGGCCGGATGTGGCCCTCGGGCCATAGTTAGGAGACCCCCTGCTCTAATGGATGGTATCGTACTTCCTGTGGATTGGAGGGTAGCTAATGTTATCCCAAGAAAGGAGCAAGAGAGAAAATGGAGAATTATACGCCAGTTAGCCTGACATCGATGGTGGGGAAGATGCTGTAGTTATTAAAGATGCAATAATGGCGCATTTGGATAGCAGTAAAAGGATTGGTCCAGGTCAGCATGGATTCACAAGTCCTGCTTGACTAATCTTCTGTGATTTTTTCGTGGATGTGACAAGTAAAATGGATGAAGGAGAGCCAGTGGATATAGTGTATCTGGACTTTCAGAAAGCCTTTGATAAGGTCCCACACAAGAGATTAGTGGGCAAAATTAGAGCACATGGTATTGGGGGTAGGGTATTGACATGGATAGAAAATTGGTTGGCAGGCAGGAAACAAAGAGTAGGCAGGCAGTGGCGAGTGGAGCGCCGCAAGGCTCGGTGCTGGGGCCGCAACTATTTACAATCTTTATACCTATAAAAGTCTCATCTTGTGTGTTTGTTTGTTTTCGTATCTTCCTCAAAACACTATGCGCTAAAGCTTAAAATTTTACATATTCTGATTCACATTTTCCCCCTCCACATCTTAATCAGCCCACCAATCACAATGGGCTCTCAAGCTGTCATGTGCCACCCCCCCAGCCCCCTCTCACGCCTGGGTTATTCACGCCCCCCACCACCTCACAAAGGCAGCCAACATCCCCCCCCCCGGGTTATTCACACCCCCTGCCCCCGCCCCAGGTTATTCACATTTCCCGCCCCCTCGCCCCCCGCTGCCTCAAAAAGGCAGCCAACATCATCAAAGACCCACACCATCCTGGCCACACACTCATTTCACAATTGCCATCAGGAAGAAGGTACAGGAGCCTGAAAAATGTAACATCCTGGTTCAGGAACAGCTTTTTCTCTACAGCCAAGCAAGCAAGAAATTCAATGTCCTATCTGGGACATATGACAATAAAACACTCTTGACTCTTGTCCCTCGCCCCTCACCCTCCCGCCCCCCCCCCCCCCACACCCCCTCGGCCCAACCCCCCCCCCCCCCCCCCCAAACGTGGGGATGATTGATTGCCTCCATAAATTCCATAATTTTCCTTGTGGGGGGTAATGGGGTGATTGGCTCCGGGGGCGCCTGCCTCTGGGGTGAGCGCCGTCGCCAAGCCAAGCCCCCCCCCCCCCCCGCCCCCCGTTGGGCCCCATTTGGTCTAGTATATATTAATGATTTAGATGATGGGATTAAAAGTAACTAGCAAATTTGCAGATGACTAGCAAAGCTGGGGGGAGAGTGTGAACTGCGAAGACGATGCTAGGAGGTTGCAGGGTGATTTGGACAGGTTGGGCGAGCGGGCAGATGCATGGCAGATGCAATATAATGTAGATAAATGTGAGGTTATCGTCTTTGGCGGCAACAACAAGGAGGCAGATTATTATCTCAACGGTGTCAGATTAGGAAAAAGCGAAGTGCAACGGGACCTGGGTGTCCTTGTACACCAGTCACTGAAAGTAAACAAGCAGGTACAGCAGACAGTGAGGCATGTTGGCCTTCATAACAAGACGATTTTGAGTATAGGAGTAGAGGTCCTTATGCAGTTGCACAGGGCCCTGGTCAGACTACATCTGGAGTTTTGTGTGCAATTTTGGTCTCCTAATTTATGGAAGGATATCCTTGCTGTTGAGGCAGTGCAGCATAGGTTAATCCCCGGGATGGCGGAACTGTCATGTGAAGAAAGATTGGAAAGAATGGGCATATTCACTGAGAGGGGATCTTATAGAAACATAAAATTATAAAAGGAATGGACAAGCTAGAAGCCGGAAAAAAATTCCCAATGATGAGGGAGTCCAGAACCAGGGGCCCACAGTCTCAGAATAAAGGGGAGGCCATTTAAAACTGAGATGAGAAGAAACTTTTTCACCCAGAGAGTTGTGAATTTGTGAAATTCTCTGCCACAGAAGACAGTATAGGCCAATTCACTGGATGAATTTAAAAGAGTTAGATAGAACTCTAGGGACTAGCTCTCGGGGCTAGAGCGACTGGGCTTGTGTGCACTGAAATTTAGAAGGATGAGAGGGGATCTTATTGAAACAAATTATTAAGGGATTGTACACGCTAGAGGCAGGAAACATGTTCCCGATGTTGGAAGAGTCCAGAACCAGGGGCCACAGTTTAAGAATAAGGGATTGGCCATTTAGAACGGAGATGAGGAAAAACTTTTACACCCAGAGTTGTGAATCTGTGGAATTCTCTGCCTCAGAAGGCAGTGGAGGCCAATTCTCTTGATGCTTTCAAGAGAGAGTTAGATAGCGCTCTTAAAGAAAGCGGTGTCAAGGGATATGGGGAGAAGGCAGGCGCAGGTTACTGATTGTGGATGATCAGCCTTGATCACAATGAATGGCTGCGCAGGCTGGAAGGGCCAAATGGCGTCTTCCTGCACCTATTTTCTGTTTCTGTTATAGGTTCTGAACAAAACAACGAGTATTTTTTTAGATTTTGTGGCAATCTATTTTCAGCTAAACAGAATTTAAATAAATTAAGTCATCACTTAGGGTGAGGGGAGGGGAGACGTTACAGATGAAAGCCTCGTGGATTGCAAAGCTTCAAGTAATAAACCGCACAGTTTGGTGCATTTCACCATTGAAAGTCTAACTGTTCCAAGCAGGGCAATAACATTGTATATAGAATTATTTGGTCGTTTTGTCCCTTTGCCAAAATGTCAGGTCTTTAGCAGGTCGATTCTCACCGATGTTTAAAAAAAATAAAAATGGAGTGCGGTTTATATTGATTGTGGGTGAAATGATTGTTTAAATAAAAATCGCATCATTCTTATGAGACCGCTGGTGTCATGTTTAACCTTCTGTAGTGTGGGGCATGGTTCAGGGTCGTTAGTCGTAAAGGCAGAAATTTGCACAAACAAGATTTGTCGTTTTAATTGTGCGTATAATTAAATTATTAATTTAGTACCGCGTGTGCAGTTAGGGAATCGGACTGATACACGGCGTCTAGATGTTTTCGAATAGGCTCATTTTAAGTGTGAACGATCGGACAAGCACCACAGTAAGATCGTGTTTTGTTTATACGTGAAAATTCAAAAGCGGCAAACAATCCGATCGTGAACATACTTTTAATGTTAAAACGGGGTTTTGATTAACTGGCTTTTAAAATGATTGTGATTAGACATTGAGTGTTCCGTTTTAACGCGAGGTGAGAGGGGCAAGGTAACACGTTTATTATAGTGGGACAACAGAGTTCAGTGCATTCTAAATGTACACGTTTGCTTGCACTTTAGATAGTTCGTAGCTTTTAAAAAATGGTGAAAACAGGTAGGCTTGCTGTTGGGATTCGTGTGGCATCTGGACACAATCATACACACGTCGGAAGAATTAAGTAAGATTGTCACGTCAGCCCCGAGTGGTTTTCAGAACAGATTAATTCTGCCTGTTTACAAGATCTTTAGATAAAAATGTCTCTGTTCATTTTAAATATTAAAGGAACTGAACCAAATCGACAACTGAACTGTTCGTGGTGTAAATTTCATCTGAAACAGGTGTCTAGATATTTCTGTGTTTAGTTGGCAGCAGTTTCAGACACCGGCTTCTTGAAACCAATTCTAGAATTACGTATTTGTACTTAATACCGTAATATCTGCAATCATTTTCTAATCTCAGGGTTACAATATACTGCTCCGGTATCCAATTTTTTCCACGTAATTAATTATCGGTTGTAATTTGGTGCAAACTGAATCATGTCTAAATTGCTGCACGGTATAGATTAATTTGCTAGGATATTACATTAATTTAATAATTTGTTGTAGCAGTGTATAATTCAATAAATGGGAAATATATCGTTGATTTTCTTGATCAATGTTTGTCCTATAACTACATCTTCCTTACGATCCAGTCCTGTCAAAACGTGTTCCCTTTGCAAATACTGCATTATTTTTGACGAAACTCGTTGGCAAAAACATATTTTTGGCCTGGAACACTTAAATTGATGTATTTTACACATTTCCTGTCTCTGTAAACAAAGCGCACACTAACAAGCTCATTGGCATCGGGGGATGTTGAACATGTCTACAGTACAAATATTTTTATGAACCTAACACATGAATAAATATGCATATCAATTTGTAGAGCCTCAATTTTAGTGCTTAATTGGCTTGGCCAAGAGAAGACTTATTTAAAACATAGAATAGGCCTAAGCAGTTGACTGTAATTAAATATTTCAGTTGAGGCTGGGCACTGTTTTTGCAGCTGACATGCAAATTTTCACCACCAATTCTCACTGTTTTATTGCAGTTCGCAGTCGGCGGAAGCAATGGTTTGATAGACGGTGGAACATTTCACCGACTGGTAATGCTCCGAAGATTCATGAACAGCGGGGCAGCAAAAATCTGAATTCATAGAACCCTGTGAATCATTTACACAGTAGCAAAGCAATCACTTTATTGCAACTGAGAAGCGATACATTGTCTCTACCTAACTTGTTTAACAGAATACTAAAGCACAATTTTCACATTTTGGAAATAAACATGCATTTACTCCAACTCTATTTTAAAACGATTTCAAAATAATTTAATTACATAGGTGTGTTCAGAAACAAAAATGTGCCACATAATTAATTGACAGCAAAGTTAATAGAAATGTGATTATTTAAGGAAAACACAAGTATGATGAGAATATTGTTTTACAGCACTTTGAAAAATCGTTGCTCGTTTCTTGATTGGAATAAAGACTTGTAAGAGTAAGACTGAGCGCGCCCTTGAATAGTAAACCGCGTTTCAGTTCACAGTCAAATGGCGAATATTATTGAAAACCCAGCATTAGAATTCAAATAAACAGATAATGTTATTTAAATTATTTGAAAACACAAAAATAATCAGATTTCTCTGTACAAATAGATGGAGTGATGAATTTCTACATACGCGGTAAAATGTCCAATGTATGTTAAAATTTGGCATGTTATTTTTTTTTTAATATCACTGTTAAAAATCACTTAATCTTTAAATACTCTTTATTCCAGCTGTACGCATTTGTGTTACATCAACCATGGTTTACACTCACTGACCGCCAGAATCTCATCAGCATTCAAATTACACCGTTTATCGCTGTATGTGAAGTATTTAAACCCGAAAATGCATTTTAAGTACCTTTTATTCGCCCTTCAAACAAAACAGTGCAATTAATCTCCCAAAT
This sequence comes from Raja brachyura, assembly GCA_963514005.1. The sequence continues at coordinate 66,633,008 of OY740787.1, forward strand.
TGAAGTATGCCTTTCTAGATATTTTATATCATTCTCGGGTTGCATGTGACATTCAAAATCCTCCATGAATCATCAATATGCTACATGGTTCTTTTAAATCTGATGTTCGCGCACAAGCATCTCCATGCAATGGCTTGGTTCACTTGTTTAACGATGAAAGGATTGGATGATGCAATTGGTGTTAAATATATGGCTAATTATGCGTATGAAAATTAAGCATCAGAGTTATGCTAATGGGAGCCGCCTTTAGCTGTTTATCAGAGCTCTTGAGACTGACGTTTAATCAAACGAATCTCTAACTACTGCACATGCACGCGTGTTGTGTTCTTTCACCATATCACTTCTTCATAGATGAATGTTGGCTCCATCACAAGCGTCACCATTTTTAAATATATCAGTAAATATAATCTCAGTGAGTACAATGTGAAACAAAGTTTTGATAGTATATTAGTAATTGTTCAAACGATTTAATGTTATTTCCATTTGCATGTTGAAATTAATCCATCTCAGTTATGGAGTGCAACGCATTTGGAATAATTCTGCCAAATTTGCCTGTATGAGTAAAATTATGCCTTTCTAATTTAGCCAAAAGTTTCAATATCATTAAACAATCGTCGATTGATGGAATAATTGAAGAATGTGCAACATATTTGCATTATAGCAAAACCAATTCAGTGCAATGAAGTTGACATTATTTACATCATCGAACGTCCGCTAAACTTTCCCAAAGGTCTTCTTCGGCAGTCAGCTGTGTTGGCTATCATTGTCGTTAACGAAGACAACACAACAAGTTTCTTTTTAATATGTGTTCGATCTTTAAAGGTAGAATACTTTCGGATCGGAAACACTGAGTATAAAGCAAACAAAAGTGATATCACGTCTTTGTTAACCGTTTTTCAAAATTATGGCAGACAATTCTGTTTTAATATATTCGATTGTATTTAGTATTGGATACAATTTGATACCATCGGATACAGATTAAATTTGAATCTTCAAGAGATGTGCTGCATTGACACGGTAATTTGCAAAATTGCACGAGCAACACATAGTTATTCTTGAAATCATCTCATTAAAAATGCTAGGGGCTTTAAAACATCGTTTGAACTAAAGTATTAGTAAATCGGTTTTCAAAATTATGGGATAGAATTTTGTTTTAATATTTTCTTCGATTGTATTTATTATTGGTCAGTACTGATTTAGTTTGTATTTTCAATCAATTGAAGAGGTAATTTGCAAAATTGCATGAGCAACGCGTAGTTATTCTTGGAGATTTAAAAAAAAAGTTAGCCAGAGGCTTTAAAAAAAGACACTGAACTATAGTTTTGGAGTTTTTCTTGCAGAGCCCTGGGCCACGGCTGTGACCGGGAGACATCGCCTTCCTTGGCAGAAAGACCAGCCGTGTAGCCAATCAGAGGAGCACGTGGTGGAGCCAGACCTATCAGCGCGCTGTGGGTGAATATTCATGAGGCGCCGAGTCAACCCTTTCAGGCGAGTTTGTGTGTATCCACCGCATCATGCTTCGACTTTGTCAACCCAAAAACTCCATTTTATCATGAATGGAAAGTGAAAAAAAACAGATTCGCTTAAATTGGGATCCTTCTCGGCCGGAGTAAGTAGTAGAAGAACCAGGAGTGAAGGGACAAGTTGGGAGGCGAACAATGACCATGACTGCAATGTCAGAAAACCTCAACACCCCCGTCTCGGGTAAAGCAGTCTTTATGGAGTTTGGACCACCAAGTCAACAAATGTCGCCTCCCATGTCTCACGGACATTACTCCATGCACTGTTTACATTCCGCCGGCCACTCTCAACATGACAGTTCCTACAACAATGTTTCGTCCTTCTCTCGCTCCCTGGGCTACCCCTACGTTAACTCGGTCAACAACCATTCCGCCAACCCTTACATCAGTTCAGTGCAATCGTACCAAAGCAACTCTAATCTGGCCCATACGCGGCTGGAGGACACAGGTAAGACCCGCAGGATAAGTCAGCCGCTAAATCTAATTTGCTGCAAAATACGTGGGAGACGGTATGTTACAGCAGCGTCCAGCCAACCCAGCTAGAAAATTTGTAGCACCGAACTTCGCATCATTCTGCCTCTGATCTTTGTAATTATTTATTGCGTAACGCCATAAACAATGCATGCAATTATGGGTAATTATACGTAAATCGTCGCTGATAAAAATAGACAAGGTTTTTAACTGCCGTATGTGTCGTTATCATGTTGAATGTAATTATGTGTTGGATCCGCATTGTTATGTTTACTTTCGTCCTCTTTTAGGAACAGAATCAGATAAAGGTGCCGTGGTGGAGAGTGGGGAAGTTAGGTTTAACGGCAAAGGGAAAAAGATTCGCAAACCCCGAACCATTTACTCCAGTCTGCAACTGCAAGCTTTGAACAGGCGGTTCCAACAAACCCAGTACCTCGCTTTGCCCGAAAGAGCAGAACTTGCTGCTTCCTTGGGTTTGACCCAAACGCAGGTAATGGAGACATTAGACTAGATTACAAAACTCATCTGTGTTACATCAAATATATCATACTTTCAAGCAAAATCAAATATCGGCAATAGAGCATGTAAACGTAAAACCAACCTCCACTCGAGCAAAAACACTTTAATTCGGATTTCAGAGCAAGTTTAAGAAAACAACACAAATATATGTAATAAGCGCGTGTTTCTCTTAGAACACGTTTAGACATTTCAATCAAATGAAGTTTAAATCCATAGAATGCCACTGACGTGATGGGACCATTCACACACACACAGAGAATGTGTTTATGAACGAGTAGACAGCAGGAGTTGTATGTTTACCCAACCAAGTGTTTGCCAAACAATTTTAACAAGTTACTGAAAGAAGTGCGTCATCGTGGTGAAAATGATACATCATTGTTTTTGCATCGTCTAGCAGAGCTAATCCGGAATATAAAATTAAATTCCCCTATTGCATTCCTTTTAAAATGTTAATACTTCGACGTCTTTATCATGTTATACAGGTGAAAATATGGTTCCAGAACAAACGCTCGAAGTTCAAAAAACTGATGAAACAGGGAAACGGCGCGTTGGAAAGCAGCGTCCTTGCAAATGGCAGGGGCCTGTCGGGATCTTCCCCTCCAGTTCCTCCGGTCTGGAACACCTCATCTGTGGGCAAGACTTCCACAGGGACCCAGGGAAACTACATCCCGAGCTACACGTCCTGGTACCCTCCAGCGCACCAGGAATCTATGCAACAACCTCAACTGATGTAAAATAGCCGCCCTTTTTTTGAAAAAAAAAGGCAAAGGACACTAATCCAAGAAAGCAGTTTCTGAAGTGCACCAGGCACTGAGCAGACATGCACAGATGTGATGCGGAGCGAGTTCCCAGTGATGAACAGCTGTCAGATCGGCGAAATTTCTATTAGAATTCGTTTGGAACAGGCTGTCGGCAGGGAGACTCCGGGGTGTTCTTCCCCGGGACAGTTAGCAAGCCTTTGTTACAAGTTCGTTGTATTGATCCTATTCAGATATAGGCAGGCTTTATATCGAGTGCAGACTCCCCATTTAGGATGTTAGGTCTGTAAACGGGTGACTGCCAGGCAGCGCAGAGGTCATAACAGTGGGAAAGTTCTTAGTGCACGCGGTCGTCGTTTTTTTTTGTAAAAATTATTTAAATACAAATTTTAGTGTTTCTCTTTGTTTTTGTGGAGTGTACATGATGCATAGTGAAATGGGATCTTAATATTTACCTGTGGAAATTGAACCGTGATACTGAAAACACAATGTCTAGCGTTCTAAATGTAAAGGTTTAGTTTTATATTGATAATGTTAACTTATTGCTTTGTATCTTTGAATCTTTGTAAATATATTATAAAGTCCATTCAAAACAGTAAAATTATGATTTTAAACAATGACGCCTGCATTATGAAATCTTCTGTGTACTCATTCCAAATACAGAACTGCAGGGAATTCCTGCATTATACATTTTCAATCTTCCTACTGATTTAAATAATGAGATGGTCTCAATTTCGTATATTCTAATAATTTGACGAACAGATCAGATATCACTCTTGGTCTGTTGGGAATTGCGTTGGATGCTGCGAGATAGAGTGAATTTTACAAATTAAATTTCACAGGTGCCAGCAATATTTATGTTCATGTTTACATACATACTAACCGCGCAGTTTGCATTGAATTTCACCACGTGGAATTCAAATTTCTGTTCCTGCGGCTTGGTCCGAAAGTGGGATCTAATCCTTTAAATCAGCATTGTTTCTGACCGCGACTATGGCTCGTCATTTAAGGTCAGTTTATTTCGCCGCAGCCAAACGCTAGATTCACTGTCACGTCTAACCTGTACTACATTAAATTGGATGCAATTATTTTTACAGCAATTAGACCACTTATTCCTTTTGAGATGTGTCTATCGCTCTTATAAGCTCTTTTATATACTTCTTGCTACACAATAAATCTCTTTTTCAGCGTTGAATGACAGGAAGCCACTACTGTGTTAACTAAATAATGGGTAAAAGAAGCAGGTGCTGCAGGATAAAAAAATCCCTGCCGTTTGTTCGAGGAGTTGAAAGCTGTGTCATTTCTAGAAGGGACAGACTGGGAACTTCAAAGAGCCTGTTGTTTTAGGATGATGGGCTAGCTGCGCTTTTTTCAGCAGTCTGCGCCGATTTGCTATCAATTTCTTGGAAGGAACAGAATAGATGCTAAATTCACCAACACCAGTTACCTCAAAGAAGTCATTCAATCAAAATCCTTATTTCCCCAAATAACTGCTAAATGCATCATTGTAAAGATATATATATTTGAATAGAGCAAGCTCCAAGGACATGTTTTGTCGTGAATAAGGCCTACTGGTATTAACAAAGTAATATATGAAAATAAATATGTAAATAGACGTTACATATTGTACAATATTTTGCTTTTCTATCACGGTTAAATTATTCCAAGATAATTTGTTAAAACATTGCTGTTGAAAATCTAAGACAAAGGTGACACTAACCATTATATATGGCAATGCTGGGTGTATTAATTTAAATGAAGCTTGGCTGAAAATCCTGGTTCCACAAATTAAGGCAACTACAGTTAAAATTCGCGTTCAAGGATGGCAATTATAACGTTGGTAAAGTTAAGACTTGGAAAGTAGAGTGTATTTTCCACAAAAAACTCTTCTAAACATAAGGTTGCAGCTCAGTCAACGGTAAATGAGTTTATTCTGCCAAGAGCTCCAAATGAACATGCAGCTGCATCGAAGAGGTTCGGTATTATTACACCGTATTCTCCACTTGATTACAATCCGAGGCCTTCAAACGAACGATAATTACAGTAATTTTGGGTTTATTTATTCTAATGTAGTTTCGTATCATTGGGGGTAATTATGAGCAATTTTTTCGCCCGGGAAATCTTTGCATTAACAAAAGGGGTAGCAGTGAAAGGCAAATTTGACCAGGATTGAGCGAAAAAAAAGCGATATACTAAAATAGGTGTGCTTCCATCTTGGCAAATCAGAACTAGATTTGTCATGAGGTCTGCAAATTGCTTGCAGGTGTACGCGGAAGAGTTTTTAACAGGAAACTGTTCAAAATTAGAAAGCAACAATGTCGGAGCAATATAGAGCAAATTACATTGTTCCAACCAGCTCTGGTGATTTTTTCGCACACGAATCTTTCGTTTTTTTCCTGCTTTAACATGTATTGTCTAAAGCCACTGAGATGTCAATCCGGTTGCAAAAACAGGCAACTACACGCAGTGCAACGATGTGTTTTAAAATATCCTGCGACAATTGGCAACTCATTTGCTATGTACGGAACTGGAAACCCAGTTTCTTTTCCACGTTTCAATATTTTTAATGCTTTAAAATTTTAAGATAAACCCAAATATTTGTAAATTACTTGTGCCCTTGATTTAAACGCTATCGACCCAGATAAATGTCAAGATTTTCATTATATTCTGGAAGGAGATTATGAATAGGATTAGGTAGCAGAACTACATTGATATACTCAAGG